>ML247074.1:0-32395 GCA_005239495.1 Nicotiana undulata
TATATATATATATATGTGTGTGTGTGTGTGTGTGTGTGTGTATTTTGAAAAGTATTTGTCTTGTAGAAAAGTGACATTTGAAAAATCAGTATTTGGGGAAGTATATTTGAACAAATGATATTTGAAAGGGCAGTATCTGGGAAAGTATATTTTGACAAATGATATTTGGAAAAACACTACTTGGGAAAGTATACTTGGACAAATGATATTTGGAAAAGCAGTATTTGGGAAAGTATATATGAACACCACGTATTTTGAAGGAACCATGCTTTAAGGATTTCCTTTTAAAAAAGATATAAATATACATTCAGAGAAACTATGTTTCAAAGAAGTTTTCCTTATTTCCGATATGATTATATTTTCAAAACCTTCAAATCTAAACTCACGATTTAAATGTTTTCACTCGACGTTTTTACCAGCTCTATTGGGTTTATTGGTTTAAGCCTGATATGAAGAAATTGATATAGTGATAGGTTGTTAATGCTCATTGAGTTGTGACTTCGACTTTGGCTTGACATTTCTTATGTTCTCTTTGCGTATTTCTACTTTGTTGCCGTAGATCGTATTTGCTGAGTTTTCTTCTGTATTATTCTATCTTATTGTTTATTTCAGCGAAATTCTTTAGATAGACACTACGTTTAGGTCATTATCTTCGTACTTATGCCTTTTCCTTATTAGTCCAGTGGGGTCCTGACTAGTCCTCGTCACTACTTCACCGAGGTTAGTCTTGATACTTATTGGGCATCATTGTGGTGTGCTCATACTACTCTTCTGTGCATTTTTGCTTTGCACAGATCCAGGTATTGACCGTTAGTAGCTGCACGGATCATCGTTGATGAGGAGACTCAAGGTAAACCTGCTACTGCGTTCGTAGGTTTCGGAGTCACCTTCCAGTTTATCTCCAACTGTACTTATTCATTTCTAGACAGTTGTAGTTAGATTTTGTAGAAAGAATTCGTAGAGCTTATGACTTGTATTTATCAGGTTTTGGGAAATTGTAAACTCTGTCAAGATTTCCATATCGAGACTGTTATGTTTTATTTCATTATTGTTGATACTCAGTAATATATTAGGCTTACCTAGTCCCTAAGACTAGGTGCCATCACGGTACCCAACGGAGGGGAAAATTGGGTCGTGCACGCGCTCCGGGGCGCGGTGGTTGCGCATTGTTCTATAAAACATACATAACTTTTTTTCCAGAGATTTGTTTGGGCTCGGAAATATATCGTTGGAAAGCAAAATTTCAAAGGCCTACAACTTTCATGTTTTGCGTTATCCCAAATTCCTTACACATTTTCACTATACCTTGCTGGAAGACGGACCTTCTATAAACTTAGTTGATTTTGTCGAATCTTATGCACCTTACTTTCCATCTTGAGTTTGAAACAACTATTTTCACCCATACTCATCCCGATAGGACTTCATATTTCTAAAATATCAAATTAATACCCATTTAACATATCCACACCTAATCCGAATGTACGGGGTGTTACATTATCTCCCCTTTGGGATCATTCGTCCTCGAATGATTGTCCTGACTATAACTTCTGCTAACTTCGGAACTTAAACGGGTCTGGTGGAAACATGAACTTGCATTAATACTTGCATACTAAAATGAATGAATACATGATTACTGAACTCTTGAGATACTGAACTGAATGACTACTGCATTGACTGACTATTGGTCTGCCATGGATACATGAATACTGAACTAACATGGATATATGAATATTGAACTGGAACAAATATTTGAGTATTGAACTGACATCAATATCTAAGCACTAAGTTGGCATGCATATATGAGTATTGAACTGACATAAGTAGCTGAGTATTGAACTGACATGAGTATCTTAGTACTGAACTGACATGAGTATCTGAGTACTGAACTGACATGAGTATCTGAGTACTGGAAACTTGAATGTTATAACATGACACGTGAACTACTGGATGTACCACCACTAATTCTGGTGGCAACTCCAACTCATAAGCTAATTGACCGATCCTTTGCAAGATTCTATGTGGCCCAATATAGCATGGACTATGCTTCCCCTTCTTCCCAAATCTCATAACGCCTTTCATAGGCGAAACTTTCAGAAACACCCAATCATCAACTTGAAACTCTAGGTCTCTATGACGCACGCTCGAATAGGACTTTTGGCGGCTCTGAGTCATCTTCAAATGCTCTTGAATCAACTTAACTTTCTCTATAGTCCGATAGACCAAATTTGGTCCCAACAACTCCTCTTCACCAACTTTGAACCAACCAATTGGCGATCTACTCCTTCGCCCATACAAAGTCTCGCACGCTACCATCTTGGTACTAGAATGGTAGGTGTTATTATTAGCAAGGTCAATGAGAGGTATGTGATCATCCCAATTACTTTTAACATCAAGGACATATCCTCAATTGTTTAAATAATGCGCTCTGCCTGGACTCATTTGGGCATTTTATCAAACGATATGTGTTCCTTTTGATTGCATAACCCCCTTTTTGTGGAAGGTTACTCTAACCTACTTCCCTTTACTAGATTATGGTAAAGTAATCACATGCATGCAAGGTTCTTAACTCTTACCTTCAAGAACTATCCTATGTGTGTTCCATTTTAACTAGGATCTAGGAATTAAGGGAAAATGAGGTAGAAACTTACCTCTTATGATGAAGACGATGACGACTACTCGATTAATTCCAGGCCTGAGTAGAGATGGAGGATCAATTTGTGGAGATGGTGACTTTCTCTCACTAGAACCCACTCTCACTTCTCTCTATTTTAATCAGATAGTCGTTAAAATAAAGGGGATGGGTGTTTTATTAAGCTGGGGGTCGGGTTTTAAACTTAGAAACTAGAAGCCCCGATGCAGGTACGCGGTCAGGAATGCGATCGCATTCCTGCTATGCGGTTCGCAGACCTGTCGCATAAGTGGCCCTCAGTTGGGCTAAAAGAGTAGCAGTCTGCCCTGGTATGCGGCAGCTATGCAGTCCGCATACCTGTTATGCGATCGCATAGTGCGCCGCATAACTCCCTCCGCAAAAATATAGGTGCATGAATGCGACAACTATGCGGCCCGCATTTCACCAAATGCGATCACATTATGGGCCGCATAGCTGTCCTCAAAATGGACAGCAACTGTCCAGGTATGCGACCACTATGCGGTATGTATACATGATTTGCGATCGCATAGTGGACCGCAAATCTGCGCAATTCTGAAAAATTCTATCTTTTAAGTCCTGGGGTACTTTTCACTTCAAAGAGGTTCGTTTTAAGAATTTCTACAGTTATATCAATATGGGGACCTATCCGGGTATCGTTGTTTTTTTTAGTTAGAAATTTTACGAGGCTTTACAGTAAAATAGAAAGTATGATGAACTGGAGAGAGTATGAGCCCGACAAGGGCCTTGGCAAAAATCTTAAGGGCATTTCCAAGTCGATACAACCGAAGCGTCATGGCACTACTTTTGGCATGGGATACCGATACACTTGGCAAGAGTACAGAAACGGGTTGCCACCATGGCTGGTCCTTATTATCCATTGGAGCAGCCTATACCGCACCTGAGCTAGACCTTCCTATAGGCCGACATCATATGGGGATCAGAGGAGGAAGAAGCACTGGCACCCTTAAAGAACCTGTTCTTTGAGGACGAGGACATGGACTGTTGTGTAATTGTTGAGGAGGAGGAGGAGGAAGGCCCTACCATCCGAGCTGTGCAGAAAAGATCATTCCTCAAGAATTGGACTGTCAGACCATCCACGGCCTGACGAGTCCCGGAGTAGCAAAGGCTGAACAACATTGTTTATTTTGATTTCTAAGAATATGATTTCCTTTTTGCATTCTGTTTTAAATAAAATCTCCAGTGGTCCAAAAATGTTGTTTAAATTATTGAAAAATCGCTTTTATGTTTCAATGAATCGATATTTATTATTACCAATTTTCCTCTCATATTTTTATTTATACAACATTACTATTTCCTGTCTTGATGAACGGACAACTGTGACATGTAACGAGACAACGCAACAAAAGGATAGTGATTTAGAGGAAGAAGCTGTCACACCCGAGGAAATTGTTAGAGAAGTAGAAGACTTTGAGAACAAGCCTAAGTCCAACCTGGACGAAAAAGAAATAATCAACTTGGGAGATCACGAAACCGTCAAGGAAACCCGCATCAGTATTCACTTGTCGCCATCAGAAAAAGAAGAGTACACAAGGTTCTTAAAAGAGTATGAAGACATATTTGCATGTTCGTACGATGATATGACCGGGTTAAGTACATCCATTATGGCTCACAAGTTTCCCACAAACCCAATGTGTCCACCAGTGAAGCAGAAGCTCCGGAAGTTCAATCCTGATACGAGTCTGAAAATCAAGGAGGAAGTCACTAAGAAAATCAAGGCCAAGGTCCTAAGGGTGGTTGAATACCCAACTTGGTTAGCCAACATCATGCCAGTTCCGAAGAAGGACAGAAAGGTTAGGATTTGTGTCGATTATCGGGATCTCAACGAGCCCACCGCCTCAAATGGGCACCGATTCATCTTGGTAGCTATTGATTACTTCACCAAATGGGTTGAAGCAACATCTTACAAAGTAGTGACTAAGAAATTCATGGAAGACTTTGTCCGCGACCAGATTGTTTGTCGGTTTGGAGTTCCAGAATCAATCATCACTAAAAATGCCTCCAATCTCAACAGTGATCTGATGAAGGACATGTGTGAGAATTTCAAAATCAAGCATAAGAATTCCATTGCCTATAGACCACAGATGAATGGAGCTGTAGAAGCCGCCAATAATATCAAGAAGATACTGAGAAAGATGGTAGAAAATCACAAACAGTGGCACGAGAAGCTGCTATTAGCTCTGTTAGGATATTGTACCACAGCCCGCACATCAACTGGCGCAACTCCCTACTTGTTGGTTTATGGTAAGGGAGATTTTATTCCTGTTGTAGTGGAGATTCCTTCCTTGAGGATCATACAAGAAGCTGAGCTCAGCGATGAAGAATGGATAAGGAGCCGTTATGAACATCTAGCCCTCATAGACGGAAAAAGGATGAATTCAGTGTGTCACGAGAAACTCTATCAGAACAGAATGTCCAGAGCCTTCAACAAAAGGGTCAAGCCGAGAAAGTTCACACCAGGGCAGTTGGTGTTGAAGAAGATCTTTCCGCATCAGGATGAAGCCAAAGGGAAATTCTCTCCCAATTGGCAAGGCCCTTACATGGTTCATAGAGTATTGACATGAAGAGCTCTCATACTTTAAGAAATGGATGGAGAAGTCTGGCCAAAATCGATCAACTCAGATGCAATCAAGCGATACTATGTGTAACTCTTGATGTTTTCCTCATATGATTTAATTGAACTACGCTCAACCTGATTCCCGTTTAATAGGGGATACGTAGGCAGCCCTGTGGGTTCGGTCATAATTCAACAAAAATCTTATTCCCCTCCCCCCCACAGTCAAAAGCTGGGGCAGAATTTTGAGGAAGACCCTCAAAATTTCGAAGCAGGTTCAGCCGATCGCAACATGTACAGTAGTCAGAGATATCTATCCATCTAACTGGGGCAGAATTTTGAGGAGGACCCTAAAATTTCCATAGCAGGAAAGGTTGCAATGGCTCGGATCGTGTCACAGTCACTGATTCATCTAACCAATTTCTAAAATAATATTATTTACCATGTCCTTGAAAACTATGCATGTTTGCTTGGCAAACGCTACCCCAATGATTTGAACTGGATCTTTAGACTAAGCAAGCAAGTCAAGCAAACCGATGGAGGCACGAACCGACCTCCCCCTTTACAGAACTCACGATTTTTATTTGGATGCAGGAACGGAGAATATACATGCCTCGAAGTCATAATCTTCATAACAACCACTATACTGAAATTTACTACCAGCTAAGAAAACTCTGCTATCATATGCTATTTATTCAATTTTTCCTGCATAAGGCTAAGCACTACCTTCATTTTTATGGGACTAAGGCATGTCCTGGATCTTGCATGAGACTAAGTTGTGTCTCCATCTGCATGAGGCTAAGCCCTGCCTCCATATTTGCATAAGGCTAAGGTCTGCCTTCATCTGCATGGGACTAAGCCCTGTCCCGCATATTGCATGAGGTTAAGCTCTACCTCCATACTTGCATGAGGCTAAGCCCTGCCTCCATATTTGCATAAGGCTAAGCTCTGCCTTCATCTGCATGGGACTAAGCCCTGTCCCGCATATTGCATGAGGTTAAGCTCTACCTCCATACTTGCATGAGGCTAAGCCCTGCCTCCATATTTGCATAAGGCTAAGCTTTGCCTTCATTTTCATGGGACTAAGCCTTGTCCCGCATCTTGCATGAGACTAAGCTCTGTCTCCATCTGCATGAGGCTAAGCCCTACCTCCATACCTGGATGAGACTAAGCTCTGCCTTCATCTGCATGGGACTAAGCCCTGTCCCTCATCCTGCATGAGGTTAAGCTCTACCTCTATACTTGCATGAGGCTAAGCCCTGCCTCCATATTTGCATAAGTCTAAGCTCTGCCTTCATCTGCATGGGACTAAGCCCTGTCCCGCATCTTGCATGAGGTTAAGATCTACCTCCATACTTGCATGAGGCTAAGCCCTGCCTTCATATTTACATAAGGCTAAGCTCTGCCTTCATCTGCACGGGACTAAGCCCTGTCCCGAATCTTGCATGAGACTAAGCTCTGTCTCCATCTACATGAGGCTAAGCCATGCCTCTACATTTGCATAAGGCTAAGCTCTGCCTTCATCTGCATGAGACTAAGCCCTATCCCGCATCTTGCATGAGACTAAGCTTTGGCTCCATCTGCGTGAGGCTAAGCCCGGTCTCCATACCTGCATGAGACTAAGCTCTGTCTCCATCTGCATGAGGCTAAGCCCTGCCTCCATATCTACATAAGGCTAAGCCCTGCCTTCATATTGCATGGGACTAAGCCATGTCTTGCATCTTGCATGATGTTAAGCTCTACCTCCATACTTGCATGGGACTAAGCCTTGTCCCGCATCCTTCATGAGACTAAGCTCTATCTCCATATCTGCATGAGGCTAAGATCTGCCTCCAATTTGCATTTTTGCCGAGACTAAGCACTGTCTCTCCGACACTATCTATTTGCTCTCCTTTCGGGCTAAGCTCTGCCCTTAAATTCACCAGACTAAGCCTTGTCTTATTTCTCTTGACATTATATTATTGCATCTCATGGGCTGAAATATCGCCAACTCGTCCAAAGCGCCATCCTCATAGACGGAAGACACCATGTCATAGACTGAGGATCTCTCAAATTTTCATGTCATTATTCAAAGGTGTCATGGTTTGGAGGCACCATTTTCATGGCCCGAGAACATCATTTCATGGCCCAGGACATCATGGTCTAAGGACGTTATCCTCAACCGTCCAAAGACAATTCTCATGGTCCGAAGGGAATCTGCATCATGTTTAAATTTTCGCACGAATATATGCTTGCAGTATCTTTTATTTGCAGGTGACCCGATAAGAAACCGTTATCCCAATAGTAGCAATCCACTCCGATTCCTTCAACTATCTCAAACTTGACTGCTCACCATAACCATTCTTTCACCTATCCCGAAATCTTGTGTTCATTCTTTTGATGACTTCATCAGTATATTCTGCCGATGAATCTAGAACTACACACGACCTGATTCCTGTTAAACCAGGGATATGTAGGCAGCTCAGAAATCAGAGTGCGGCCTAAATATCTCAAACCATCTTCCTCGGTCAAAATTGGCCATCATATCTTTTCCCGACAACTCTTTCATCCTTTCGGGGTAAAGAGGGGCAGCTGTTGATACCCAATTTTTCCCTGTAATATATTTTAAATATATACCTTTGAAACTAGAATTCTACATTTTTAAATTAATCTATCCCAGTATAATATTTATGTAAATAATTACAAAATTGCATCACAAATGACTTCATAACATTTCTTGATTTAATTTTACTATTTATAGTCATATTAAGTTTAAATTATTTCACAAATTGCCAGATTTACACCTTTTGGTTACAATTGCAGTAACTTGTCAATCATAGCCCATGCATACATTATTACATTATTTTACCGGAAAATGGTCCATTGTATTTTTAAAATATTGAATAATTATTTTTAAACATTTCCATGCATGAAAATTAATTTTTATAATTTGTTAATTATTTTATAAATTACTTTTACTCAATTATCTGGGTATTTAATAAATAGCCCCTTTTGTTTTCATACTTAACCCAAAAGACCAACCCAAAACCTCTCTAAAATTGGCCCAATTCCCTTAGGACCAAATACACATCTTCCTGACCCAAGATCCCCATCCCATCCTGACCGTTGATCATTCAAATCAACGGTCCACAACCCTCATTCTATAATTAAACCTAGACCTAACCCCCCCCCCCCCCCCNTCCTGACTGTTGATGATTCAAATCAATGGTCCATATTTCCCTTTCCTTAATTAAACCTAGACCTAACCCCCACCCCCAAACCCTCTCATTCACTCCTCTCACCCGTCGTCATCATTCCCCTCTTCTGTCAACTCTCTCGACTGAACCCTAGTTCTAAACGCCATCCCCGGCGTAAGCCTTCACCTTATAATGCTCCCATGGCTTCTCCGACCAATCCTGAACTTCTACGCACCATGGTTCTTTGAATTCTTAGATCCTTGAGAAGATCTCAAGGAACCCAAGCAGTTCTGGTTTGACACTTTATTTATTAGCCTATCTCAGGCCATTTTCTCAACTGTGAGTAAAAATTTCCTCTTGTTTTGTTACGAATCTATGGTCTCTTGACGTATTCTCTCATCTCTACTACTTCCCTGAAAAACCCTAGTTTGATATTATCGATCCTTCTCATATCTGTATAGATCTGAGATGAATCGAGCACTATTACATGTTTTCCTTTGAAAATATCTGGTTTTAACTGATTATTCTGGCTTTTCCCTAAAACTAGGGTTCATCCCAAGTTGTTTTCAAAGGTTTTCTGTCTCCTAAAGTGTTTGATTAGTTATTTTTCGTCCTCATGACTGATTTGTGCAAAAAATACTTAAACCTTAGTTGATTTTGTGTGATACTTTGATTTTTCTAACCTTTGCTTCGATTCTGGGTACTTTTTGTGTTACCACTCATACTACTTTGCGCTATTTCTTGTACTTAAACATTTTTTCTTTGTCAAATCCATTATTCTATGGTTTTTGCCCTAACTAATCTCTATTAGGGCTAGAATCTATTTTTCCGGCTAATTTCTATATTTTTGTGAGGTTTTACTTAGTCTAAATTTCTATTCATGGAAGCTGAGTAATTCTTTCCGGAAATCAGTGTTATTTTGAAAGTTTTGGCTGATTGATTTACTCTATTAGAGATTCGTATGCATAAATCTTGTTTGTTTCCTTGTTTATGTCCTTAATTGGTCCTCTCTGCCTTATTTGATTGCCCGTATAATTGTGGATTCTTACTTATTCCTTTACATGATAATTGTGATTCTTTTCTTAATAAAACCCTGTTATTACCGTTTGGCCAATTACCCCTAATTAAGGAAGGTCTATTCAGAACCCTTATGTGATTGAATATTGTGACTTCCTTAATTGACTGAATGCTGATTCCTTTACCTTATTTTTTCTACTCCTAAACTGCTATATATACACTCTTGTTTTCCCTCTCAAGACACGAACACCGAGTTTAGAATACACACACACACTCAAACTCTCTTTTCTTTCTCTGCTATTTGTGCTAACTGTTGGTCTAGCCGGCTGAAAGCCAAGGCTAGACAGTGGAACTATATTTGCTTTACATTCTGCACTTTGCTTCTTTAACTGGTATGTCCCTAGTTCAATTCTGAAACTCCAACTCTATGCGTTCCATGTCTGTAAATTCATGCCTAGTCCTACGCTTGTTTAATTGGCTATGTATTCAATTTGTCTTCATAATTACTGCTTTACATAGCATGTCTAAAATTTGTCCTCTCTTGTTCAAGTATGTAATCAGCATGTCCAGGTCTGACTTGCTCGTTTGATACTCGACCAGCATGTTTATTTAGTCCATGTTTGCTCCCCTCAACTAGTGTGATCATGATAGTATCTTGGATGTAGTTGGTTGATCCTAATTAGTATGATTGGTGCACCCTTGTCTTCAAAATGACTATTCCCACACTATGCTTATGTCTTAATTGCCTATTACCATGACTGACTTGTTGAGTCTCTGAATCAGTAGACTCCTGGTTGTTCTGTGTAGCTGTTGTTCCATATGCTCCCTTTAGACCCTGTTTATGTGTTTTTCTGGTTTGAACTCTCTATGTTCCCAATCCCCTTAACCCCTGTTTGTAGAGCTGCCTGTTAAATGGTTGTGATTCTGGGCATTCTAAGTCTGTGTGACTGTATATTTGTTCTTCTCAGAATTGAGTTCAAAAACTTTTTTCCACTCTTAGTAGTTCCTTAAAACAGTTTCTATTCCTGAAAATCTTTTCACTCCTACAAATTATCTCTACACTGTTTTCACTAAGTTTTTCTAAACTATGTCAAGCACTCTCACTTTACTCTTAGACTATTAAGTTTTGCCCCTCCAGTATGTGTACTGCCTAGGAATCCATGAGATTCCTCCGAACTCTGGCACACTGGGGCTGGCCCTTCCACACTGCACATAACTAGTTCTCTATTTTAAGAAAGGGTCTTGGTGTGAGCATTGCCCGGGATCCCTGATGTCCTTAGGAAACTTTGACACACCAGGACACCCTGTTGGCTATGAGACTCTTGGCACTCGAGACTGTTCTGAAGGCCTAGCATCCCCGGGTTTACTTTGGGCCTAATTCAAGCTCCATATAGTATAGTTTATATTTATTTATGTAATTCATTCACTCCTGTTCTGTAATAATGATCTTTGTAAACAGATATTGGGGAAATTAGTAAAAGGGGAGGGTTTCTATAGGATTTTGTGGGGTAATCGGGTAGAAATCATGCTTTAGGTAACACTGTGTTCGCTTGCATTAGAAATCATGCCTTTAGGTTGCTACGCCTATTTGTGTTAGAAATCATGTCATAAGTCTGTTATGTTATGTGCATTAGAAATCCTACCTTAGGATAATCACGTTTACTGATTTTGCATATTAGAAAACATGTTATAGGCTCAATATTCCATTATCACGAAATTCTATTCCTGCATAAGTCATAATCACCTAGAAATCCTATCATTAAGTTACTACTATAATCCTGCCTAATAAAAATGACCATTTCTCTATGTGCATTAGAAATCCTGCTTAGGCTTGTATTTGCATTTGCTCTGAATCATGTCGTCTAAATAAATAACTATCTATAAAGAGGTTTAAAAAAATAGCCCCTAGTATAAATATGCATGAAATCAACTTTTGTATCAATCAACACCTAGACCAGCATGCCTATAAGATTTAATAAAACTCAAGCTGTTTTAACTAATCCCCAGAATTATGATTGCATGTTTATATGGTATTACAGCTCCACGCCTAGGCAAGCCTTAGGTAATTAATGGTCTTATAAAAACTCTGAAATTGTGCTTTGTTTATTTGTGAAACTGCCCAGGTTTAACAGGTTCTGAAATCAGTTGGAAAACTGATTAGGTTTATATCACCTCGCTTTAAAACAGTGTTGTATATTCTATGTTTGTGATGCTCATTTAGATACCCTGTTCTAGGACTTCTTTGAAATTACCTGAGATTTGTGTTTGAGACGTGCTACTTATTTGTTTATGTGTGGAGGTAAACATGAGCCCCCTTAATTGCTTCCCTATTTGACAGTCCTATATGTTCTTTGTTGTTGCTTATATTTTCCCCTTTTAAACACCTTAGGAGGGTCTAGAACTGCCTAAATTTATAGGTCCTAAAGACCTCCAGTACCACAAGGAAGGGACGGGTAAAGCATGCTTAGAGTTTGTTAATTAAAATCACTTATATAACCGCTAAGGGAGGGTAATGTGTAGTAAAAGGATATGATGGAATGTGCGTTAATGCCACGTGTATCCCCTCTAGTTGAGGAGGATTACCGGGCATTGTACATATGTGATCCTATAGGCTAACCAACTTAGGACTTCCCTTACTTTATTTACATATGTGTGCTTAGACTGCTTATCTATTAAAAGTCCTTTATTCTTTTTACATGTGTGCTTAGACTGCTTATCTCTTAATTGACTAATTCACAAAGTAAGTTTGGTCGGGACCCACCGTTGTGGACCTCGAGGGGTGCCTAACACCTTCCCCTCGAAGTAATTTCAAGCCCTTACCCAATCTCTGGTAACACAAACCGGTTTCATGAGTTACAGGCAATAGGTGCCCTAACGCACCTTAATCCGTTAGGTGGCGACTCTTCAACTTCTTGTACCCCTTCCCCAAAAGGAAACAAGTTGTCCCAATAATGTCGAAACCCGGACTTCTGCGAGGAAAAAAGGAGGCGCGACACGTAGGAGAAGTTGTTTTCATTTGGGCCCGACCCTACTTGGTATATATACATAGAAAAATGATATTTTGAGGACTTTTGGCATAATTTAGGCCTAATGAAGCTAAGGAGAAGAGGGAGAAGCAACAGCACAAGGATTTCACCATTCGCCCTCACTCAAGACAAGGTTTGGATGTTTTATGTTTTTCTTTGACTTAAACTTAATTGTGATGAATTTCTCCATATCCATGGAGTAATTATTCATTAGGGATTGGTGGATTTGGTGTTTTGAGAATTGTTTGTGGATATAAACTCTAGTTTTTATGTATTGAATTGTTTTGGGTGTTATAATTGTTGAATAGATATTCACATGTTTATGTAATCGAAAGAGGAATAATTTGTGATGTTTTGCATTATTTTTTTGGTTGAATTCATTGATTCTTGTTAGTAATCGAAAGGCTAGTTGAATTATTGCTTAGACCTAGTTAGGAGGATAATCAATAGAGGTTCTCCTAAAGATTAACTTACTATGAATTCATGCATATCTTTACTGAGCTTAACTTAGTTTATATTGTGAGGTTGAGACCTAATCGAGAGAAGAGTTTCTACTGAACATTCGGACTAATAATACAGTGAATTTGATAGACTCACTTGAACCTTAGAAGTGAATCAAGTAGCGTTAATTCCCAAACAAGTATCTTACACCTATCCAATCAAGATATCTTCTTGCTTACTCTTGTTGCAATTGAAAATAACCAATAGTTTAGACTTTTAGTTAATTTTAGTTTCAATTCATACAAATATAAATTGTTGATCATCTTGGATAGAATTCAAGCTATAAACTACAAAAGCACTCTTTAAATATAATCCCTATGGATACGACAATTTTCTATAATATATTCGACTAGCAAGAATAAGTTTATACGCCGGTTTTGCGCTCGTCAATGAACACGTTGCGGAAACAGTAAGGATCTTGAGAGAGAAACTAAAGGCCATAATGGGCCACCTCTCAAGGAAGGGCCAGGTCATGACGGATTTAAAGCAAGCGTTGTCAGGCGCTTCTAACAACGCAAACAAAAGAGGTCCAGTTCCGCCTGGTGTTCCTACAAATCATATAGCTCAAAGAGTTGATAACAAGACCCTGACGGGTGAGGTTGGCCTAGACGGCGCTGGGAGATCAGAAGTAGATCCGGTAACAACAATGGTAATGATCACTTCAAAATCAAACTTATGAGATTCATGGGGGAGATGAACAAGCGGATGGATCAGAACGCGAAGGAGCTTCACGCCCGAATGGATCAGATTCCGGGCCCACCACTGGTTTGGAGGGCCCGAATTTGAAAAAATATAATTAATTTTCATTCAAATCGAGCACATCACCAGAGTTAAGCCGAAGAGATTCAAGATGCAGGACATACCAAAATACGATGGGGCTTCGGACCCTTAGGAACACATCACAACTTATACAACAGTTGTGAAAGGGAACAATTTGGCTTAACATGAGATCGAATCGGTTCTATGGAAAAAGTTTAGAGAAAACCTCACGAAGGGGGCCTTGACATGGTATTCTGTTTTACTCGAGCATTCAATTGACTCTTTTGCAATGCTGGCAGATTTATTTATTAAGGCCCATCACGGGGCCAGAGAGGTCCAAGCAAGGAAGGAGGACATAATCAGGATGGCACAAGGTGAGTCTTAATTGCTACGGGAGTTCGTGATTAAATTCCAAAAAAAGAGGATGATGCTATCGTCGTACCACACGAATGGGCAGTAAAGGCATTCACAAATGGTTTGAACCTGAAGAGCTCCGATCCCTTCCGAAAGATGAAGTAAAGCCTGCTTAAATTCCAAGAGACCACATGGGCAGATGTCCATAACCGCTATTTGTTGAAAATAAGGATAGAAGATGATCCGCTTGGGTTCCCGAGATCAACCAAGGGGTGGGATCGAGATAAAAACTAGGAGAAGTTCAAAGATGATTTTGATGTAGACAACCGATCGTCTAAAGGTCGTTTCTTGCCTTATGAGAGAGCCGAAGAATGCGGTAGCAAAGGGTTCCGGTCCTCGAATAGGTTCTATCCACGAAAGAAGAATTGATCATGGCCAGAACAACAGATTATTGAAAGAAACAAAGGTTTCGGGGACCCGGGATTTCACTTATCCCAGGTTGTCAGATTACCATTTCAATATCAACATAGTGGAGTTGGTATCGACGATGAGGTATATCAAAGAAGCATGATTCCGAAGCCAACCAGATCTGATCCCAGCCAAAGAGATCCTAATTTATGGAGGAAATATCATGGGACTCACGTTCACAGAACTGGGGACGACTGGCGTCATCGTGAGGAGGTGGTAACATTGCTGATAACGACCATCTCAGGGAGTTTTTGAGTGACCGAGCCAAGAATAATTACGACCACAACTGGGACAATGTAGAACCTAAAAGATTGGAGAAGACCCTCATCGGTTTAATATCAACATGATCTTCGGAGGAAATGAAATCAATGGCGTAACCTTCTTAGCAGCCAAGAAGACAAAGGTATCAGTGACCCACAACAAGTGACTCCGGGAAGTAATCGAAGTTGACATCACCTTCACAGAGGAGGACGCCGATGAACTTCTACTATCGCATAACAACGCCCTGGTAATCTCTCTTAATGTTCTAGATTTCAAGATTAAGCGTGTTTTGGTTGACCTAGGAAGCTCATCCAACATAATTCAATGGAGAGTGCAAGAACAAGCCAAATTAACCGGAAGTATCATTTCGGCAACAAATCTCCTCGCCGGGTTCAACTTGGCAAATGTGACAACCCCAGGAGATATCCTTCTGCCCACGAACGCCGGAGGGGCAACAAAGACCACCTTATATGAAGTGGTGGATGGTGACATGGGCTACAACATAATCCTCGGTAGGCCATGATTACATGAGATGAAAACCGTACCATCAATATATCACCAACTGCTGAAATTCCCGACCCTAGAGGAAATCAAACAAATAGAGGAGATCAACCAATAGCAAGAGAAATGAACGCAGTGTCGATTTCCAGCAGTAAAGGGGAGGAGCTCAGCAAATAGCAATTACAGGAACCGACGCCTGTTCCCGTACCAAGTGAAGATGATAAGGTCGAGGAGTCATCAGAATACCACCAGGTACCGAGATATTTTCAGGTATCGGAAGATATAGACATGACCAAATCCACAGTAAAAGAACTCGAGCAAGTGTCTTTGTTCGAAGAAATCTTGGAGAGGAAGTTTCACTTGGGAACAAGACTCAATCCCGATCTCAGGTTTGGATTTATTAATTTCCTTAAAGCTAATGTTGATTGTTTTGCATGGTCGCACTCGGATATGACATGTATCCCACTAGAGGTGGTCGTACATAAGCTAATCCTGGACCTAAGCTTCCCTCCGATAAGGCAAAAAATGCTTAATAGCCGAGGTTAGAAATAAGTTTGTCAAGGAAGAGGTAACTTGACTACTTGACATCGGTTCAATCAGGGAGATAAAATATCCTAACTGATTAGCTATTAGTTGTGGATCCGAAAAATAATAACAAGTTTCGAATGTGCGTAAATTATGATGACTTGAATAAGACATTCTCTAAAGACTCGTTTCCATTGCTAAACATTGATCAAATGATTGATGCAATGGCCGGGAACGAGTTAATGAGTTTCCTCGTTTCCTATTCCGGGTACAATCGAATCAAGATGAACCCGGAGGATCAAGAAAACACTGCGTTCATAACAAACTTTGGCACGTATTGTTATAATGTGATGCCCTTCGGGCTTAAAAATTCTGGAGCCACTTATCAAAGGCTCATGAACAAGGTGCTTGAAAAGCAAATAGGTAAAACAATGGAAGTGTACATAGATGACATGTCGGTCAAGTCTTTGAATGTTGGTGATCATTTAATGCACCTCCAAGAGACCTTCGATATCTTGAGCAAGCATAACATGAAGCTCAACCCGGAAAAATATGCGTTCCGGGTTGGATCTAGTAGTTATTGGGTTTCTTGGTCTCATAGAGAGGGATCAAGGTAAATCCCAATAAAATCAATACTATCGAAAACATCCCGGACTAGTTAATGAGCGTAAAAGAAGTATAGAGGCTAGCCAGAAGATTGGATGCATTAACCAGGTTCATCTCTCGATCCTCGGAAAAATGTCATCACTTCTTGTCGCTTTTGAAAAACAAGTACAATTTTGAATGGACTTCAGAATGTTAGCAAGCCTTGAAAGACCTGAAATGTTATCTATCAAGCCCCCCGTTACTATCAAAATCAGGGGAAGCTGAACTTTTGCTAATATACCTAGCGGTCTCAGAGGTAGTGTAAGTGTTAAATCTAGTCCGGGAGGACAAAGCTACGCAATTTCGTGTCTATTATGTTAGCAAAACTTTGTTAGGAGCAGAGAAACGTTCTCCGCTTCTCGAAACACTGGCCTTAGCTCTCGTAGTTGCTTCTCAAAATCTTAGAACTTATTTTCAGTGACACCCAATAGCCATTATGACAACCTTCCGCTTGCGGAATATTATTCATAAGCCTGAGGTTCAGGCCGGTCGGCCAAATGGGCAGTCAAAATTAGTGAGTTCGATATTGAATACAAGCCTAGGACTGCGATCAAATCACAAGTTTTGGCCAACTTCGTGGCCGATTTCAGTCCCTGTTTACTGCCTTTGGCCGCTAAAGAAGCGATGCTAGTGTCAAAAATGACATCAGGAGTTTATACCTTGCTCCCATATGGAGCTTCCAATATGAAAGGGTTTGGGCTCGGGGTGGTCCTAATCACGCTTCGGGGGAAACCCTGAGGCAGGCCATAAAAACCTTTCCATTAACTAACAATGAAGTCGAGTATGAGACTTCGGTTGCAGGACTAGAACTGACCCGGGGACTTGTCTCTAAGGTCACAGAGATCAAATGTGATTCCTAGTTGGTAGTAAACCAAGTGTACGGGATTTTCAACACAAAGGAGGAACACATGCAGCAGCATGTGAATAAAGTCCAGGCATTGCTTAGTTTAAGGAATTGTCAATCACACACATTACGAGAGAAAAAAATCTAGAAGCGGATGCATTGGCTAATTTGGGGTCTTCTACGGAGATGAAAGGATCTGACTCTGGTATTATCGTTCAACTTTTGCATTCGGTACTAGATATGGACGACTATTACAAAGTAAATACAAACAAGCTAGTATGGGACTGGCGAGTATCTTCGGCATGACAAGCTTCCCAAAAACTCGTAGGCGTCCCAAGCACTACGCACAAAAGTGGCTTGCTACAGCCTCATGGGTGGACAATAACATAGGAGATCGTACCAAGGCATGTTGGCCCAATGTTTAGGAGCCTCGGAGGCGGACTACGTGATGAGAGAGGTCTATGAAGGAATTTGCGAGAACCATTTCTGTGGAGATTTGTTGGTGCTAAAGTTGGTTATGGTAGGATACTACTGGCCCTGAGCAAGGCGCAAAGGCTTTCGTTTCAAAATACGACAAGTGTTAGCGCCATGCACTGTTGGTGCACCAACTGGCGAAATTCTTGCATTCGGTACTGTCCCCATGGCCATTCATGAAATGTGGGATGGACATAGTAGGTCTGCTGCCGCTGGGTCCTGGAAAGGTAAGAGTTCTTTCAATTTTAACCGATTACTTCGCTAAGTGGATTGAAGCAGGTCCTTACCAAGAAATCGGTGAGCGCAAAGTGATCGACTTCCTGTGGGAACACATAATCTACTAATTTTTAATAGTGAAAGAAATTTCTTGCGATAACGGGCCACAGTCCATAGGGTCTAAAGTCACAAATTTTCTTAAAGACCTGAAATCAAAAGGATTACATCCTCACCACACCATCCGACCACTAATGGGTAGGCAGAGTAGACCAATTGTCGCGCCCCCTTTTTCCTCGCGGAGATCGGGTTCAAGACATTTGGGTAGAGACAACTCTTTACTTTCGGGAACGGGGTTTGCATTTTTGAAAAGTCGCCACCTAACGATTTTAAAGGTGCGTTAGGGCACCTAATGGGTTCACTTACAACCACGTTGTTAACCAGAGACAGGGTAAGGGCTTCAAATTATCCCAAGGGGAAGGTGTTAGGCACCCCTCAGGATCCACAAGTGTGGTTCCCGACCAAATAACTTTGTGAATTTGTGCAACTTAACAAACAAACAAATAAAGGCTCAAATGAGAGGGGATTTAAGTTTTGAGCATACAAGGTGTTTGAAAATAATTAGAGAAGAACTAAGTTTTGGAAAGAGTTACAATCCAAGCATGCGAAGTAAAGGATATCCTAGGTTTGAGATAATATGGATCACGTCAATGCAATACCTGGTATGACACTCCTCAAAGAGGGGCTACACCTGGTATTAGCGCATCGGTCATCATATCCATATTCTACCCTTTCCCACCCCGTGAAGGTAATTAGAGCGCATGTTGGTCACAGACTCTATTGTGTGATGTTACCCGTCCCTTCCTATTAGTCCCGAAGGAGGTTAGGACTACTAACCTAAGAGGGGGTACTAGGCAGACCCTCAGGTTTTAAATGTAAAATTCTAGGGCGACAGACAAAAGCATATAGGACCGCAGTTAATGGGAACATATAAAAGCAAGTAAAGGCTAAAGTTTACCTCCACAAGTAATGCAATTAGACAACACGACTCATAACACAGTTAAGGGCAATATTTAAGTTCAGAATCTTAAGACATGGTGTCTAAGTGAGTTCAGAATATAAACAGATATGCAGACCTATTTTATTACTCAGAAAAGGGTCCTAATCAATTTGCCTACTGATTTGAGACCTTTTAAGCATTGAGCAACATATACATGGAGGCAGATTTCTAGTTTTAGACAAATTAATCATCTAGGTCTTGCCTAGGTGTGAGATAGTATATACCAATTACCAGAATTACTTAGAAGAGAGCTGTTCAACATTGTATTACCTAAACATGTTGTTCTAGGCATTCAGAATACAAACTTATTATCAGCTGGTTGCGAGGATTGAATGAAGCAGTTTTTTTATCAGTAATTAGGCTAGGTGTGCTTTAAACGAATGAGATGCAATCCTAAGGACATGGTATCTAATGCACAAAGATGCAGCATGGTGCAGAATCAGAAGCCTAAACATGGTCTCTAAATGCAAAAATATTGCAGTGTTTTGACATGCTTTCAGGATATGCAAAGGTGACGAGTTTATTAGTTGTTTAACTAGAACATGATCTCTACACGTAACATGGTAAAGTATGATTGCAGATTTGTTAACATAATTATTCTAAGGCATGCCCTTTTTTAGATTATATTTCAGAATACATGGACAAAATCACATGGTAGCAGTTTTTCGTTGTTATTATTGATCCTATGAACAGGATTTTCTAAGTGAAGGCAATGAGTGATGATATGCTGAAAGAAAAGCAGATGTATGAACCTAAGTGACATGGTATCTAAATGCATGGCATACTTTATTCCTAGACATGATTACTAGTGCGCACAGAAAAATAAACCTAGAAAACATGATATCTACCCATACTTATACTATAGCATGCATATCCCCACCCATTTTCACTATCCAACCCCAGAATTGTTTTTACGAATTATTACAAGCCTTGGAATATGAATTACATAATTAAAATAGGAAAAGAAGAAGTTAACTATAGGGAGCCTTCAATAGTAGGCCCAAGTGTCCAGGTCCTCAATGCCATGTACTGTTATTTCATAACCTTTCATAATTCGGGTGTGTCAGAGTTCCTTAAGGATCTCAGAGGATCCCGGGCAGTTCTCACATCCAGATTTCGTAGCCAAGATGGAGTAAGTGCAGTGTGAAAGAGCCAAATCTTGTGTGTCAAAGTTCAGAAGGAGTTCAAGGGTCCCTAAGCAATGCTCACACAAAAGGGGCAGAACCTAGTGTCTAAGAGTACAATGAAAGTGCTCATAGTTTGAGGAGTTTGAGAGAATAATTTTAAAATAGTTTGGAACAGTTTTGGGAAAAAGAGAAAGCATGAATAGTTCTGGAAAAGAAATTACTTGAAACATTCTTGTAAAACTAGGAGAAAGTAGTTTTTAGAAAAACAACAAATTGAGAAGAGTAGGGTAATCAGCAAACAAAGACCAAACCCAAAACATGTTTAGTACCACACAAAGAACCAAGTCAGGTTCAGCAACCAGGCTTTCACACAGGGGTAGCAGGGGTTGGGAACACATAGGTCACATGATGACAAACATGTAATAGGTAGCACACAGTCCGGAATTCTTAGGAATTCAGGGGATTGGGGGCATAGTAAAGCATAGAAGTAACCAAGACAGGATCAAATACAGTAAGGTCTGCCAAAACTAATATACCAAACATAAGTGGCAAGGTTCCATGGAGACAGACTTTGAACACATAAAGGAATGCTACCAAACAAAGGAAACTGGATATACTAGGCAGAACATGCAATCCTAGTTACATGTTGGAAATCAGAACAATAAGTAAAAAAAAATGAGAATAATCAAGAATTGTAACAGCAATGTAAACATGTTGGTTTGAAGACTAAACTATAAATTAGGACATACCAGCAGAGTGTAGAGAACAATAACACAAAGCAGAATGTAAGAGATGAACAATAGTTAGCCTTGGCTTGCAGCCGGCTAACTCAGATCAGTAGTGAGAAGCACAGAAGAGAGAATAGAGAGAGAGAGCAAGTTTAATTGTGAGATAGGGTGCACAGTTTAGTTTGTGTCTGTGTGTATTGTGTCAATGCATGGATAGAGTATATATATAGTTTGGAACTAGGTAAAAAAAAAGGTAAAAATCAGACTGCCCAGTAATTATGGGACTCAGAGAATCAATTAGTTGTAAAACTTAGTACTAGTATTCCCTTAATTAAGGGAACTATTCAAACGGTGAGTAACAAATAAGGAAAGACCATATATAGCTTAGAAGAATGTAAAATAATGTAATTATAATATGCAATTAGGGTTCAAAATTGAAGGTTGAACTCAAACGGCTAATAGATGCACACAATTAAGGAAAATTATTACGCTCATGACCTGTAAAGAAACAATTCCAAACCAAATTAAGTAGACAATTGAGACTAGGTTCAGAAAATATTAAATAAGGAAGTAATATCAATTAACAGTAAATGAACAAGGTAAAAATAAACTAGAGGTTGGAAATCAGTAGGAGTATCTCATAGGAAATCAGCAAGACTTTCGAATCATAGTGAATTAGGGATTCAAACATCACTAGTGAATATAGATTCAAATAACACTAGTGAATAGAGATTCCAGTGTATGAATGGATAAAACACATTATAAAATAGGTTAAGAAATAATTAAGTAACAAATTGCGGACAATCAGGGATTCGAACAAGCATAATATCAATTGAAGGGAATTAACACGAATTAATACAGATGCTAGGCAAGAAATCGGAATCCCTAACACATGAAATTAAGGGGTCATACAGTTACAGAGTGAACAATGAGATAAACAGTAAAGCAAGAGAAAAATCAAAGACGAATAACATAGGGTAAATATCAATGAGTCACAGGACTCTTGAAACATAAACACATAGGCAAATCAGTAGTTTCAGGGTTTAGGTCTAAAATTAGGGTTTTCATCATGACGAGTCAGATAAAGGAGATAAAATTAAACAAATTACTAAAACATAGTAGAGAATCTAGGAAGATGCTAAAAACAACCATAGGAAAAGTCATTCAAGAACGGGGTTACGAAACCCTAGTTGAAAAACGAGGAGTCGTTTTAGAAAAATCGGAGAACCTTTGAGAAAACAACGAAACAACTTAAGGTGTACATAGATCTATCATATATCTGAAAGCAAATCAAAAAATCTTGAGTTTTAGGGTTCAGAGAACCTAGAGAAAGAATGAAAAACCTTGAAGTTTCACCGGCCTTTAGCCGGAGGGGTCATAGGGACGATCGGAGGTGGCCGGAGATGGCATGAGAAACCATGGGAGGAGTTGAACCACTCCAGGTTCATCTGAGGTCCTTAGGGTGTCATTAAACCGGCGCGGGGTGAAGCAGTAGCCAAGAGATGATGAGAGGCCATGATTTCCGGCGAGGGAAGTGGCCAGAGGAGACAAACAAACTTCATCGGAGAAGAAGAGACTGGAAGTCTCTAGAGAGAATCAGAGAGATAGAGAGATAGTGTGAGAGGAGCGAAATGAGGGGAAATGGGGGGGGGGGGGGGGGGGGGGGAGGGTTTATTTGGGAAAGGGGAAAATCAAGCCCGTGAAAAAAATTTGTCAAAGGCCGNGGCCTGGGGTAATTGGGCCAGTTTAATCAGGTGGGTTTGGGTTTAATTTAGGCTATAATTAAAAATTAGAAATGACTATTAGTTAAATACCCATTAAAATAGGTAATAAAAGTATCTAATAATTATAAAAAATGAAATTAAGGCTAAATAAATTAAATTAATGTAATTAACTAATACTAAAAAAATATAAAATGACTAGTTATTGATTCAAAATGGTATAAAATGTACAATTAGGCTAAATAACGTCAAATTGGCTAATTTGTGAAATAATTAAATCCTAATAGGGTTAAAAATGATATATTGAGCTGGGAAATATTTTAAAATTATTTATAATACGGCTTATGAATAATTATTGAATATAAAATACTGAATAAATTGGAAAAGAAATTAATAAAAATATCAAAAATTATGGAAAAATACCAGTTATTATAAAAAGTGATTTTGAAGGCATACATGCAAATTTTAAAATAGTTTGAGAAAAAATTGGGTATCAACACCAATAAGGTGATTATCTAAAGCCTTAAAAAGAGGTTAGAAACGGTTAAAGTCAAGAGGCTTGAAGAGTTACCGGGCGTGCTATGGGCATATCGGTCGAAAGCAAAATCAAGCACGGCAAAGACATTGTTCTCTCTCTCATATACGGCGCGGAAGCTCTGATCCCGGTTGAAGTATGAGAACCAACCTTACAGTTCTCTCGAACAGGTGAAGAAGCAAATAATGAGGCATTGCTGGTGAAGCTGAAAATGCTCAGTCAACGCAGGGACTTGGCACATGTGAGTATGGTGGATCGGAGGAAAATGATGGAAACATACTATAACCAGAGGGTCAATCTTCGCTACTTTAAAGTAGGAGGTTTGGTTTTGAGGAAGGGAAATCAATGCTGGGAAGTTGGGCCCGATATGTGAAGGCCCCTACCGGGTTTCAGTTGTCACCGGTAAGGGATCATACGAGGTTGAGAATGAAGATGGAGTCAAATTGGCCAGTAATAGGTACGTGAATCACTTCAAAAGGTATTACTGCTGATGGATCCTACCTATACTGAAAGTATGTGCTGCACTCTTTTTCCCTTCGACCAATTTTTGTCTCAATCGGGTTTTTTCTATCATGGTTTTAAACGAGGCAGCAACATAATGCATACTACGAAGGGAGCGTCATCGGCAAAGTTTAGATCTTTAAATGACAAGGCATTGAAATAATAAATCACTATGGGATGGGTAAATAATCTTTGGCTCGATGGCAAGTTCCTAATGCGAAGCAAAGCTTGCCATCGAACCAAAGGCTATTCAACCTTTCACAAATGTTTCAACCAACGAAGTAAGACCTCTAGTGTTCCAATTCGCATACTTCACATTCGAACACTGGAGGGAATAGTATTAGGAACGTCAGTAAGGATTCCATGAAAATCGGGAGTACAAGACTCGGGAACAATAATGTCTCATCGGGACCGGGAACTGCATGACCAGCCCCGTAGAAACAAGTTGTATGAGTTAGCCACATGTATTGATAATTTCTTATTTTTAGAAATAGAATGCTTATGTACTTTCAAATATGGAAGGAATTAATAAAGTCCTTTTATTTTTATCTTGTTTCTTGTCCAAGCGATGAGTTAAATTTATTATTTGAAAATTGATAGAAAACTGCAAATGCTTGTGCCTGAATGAACAAGAGACGTCCACTTCACGAAAATCGTAAACATAAGAGGACCCTTCCTTATGAAATCCTCATAGTAAAGGATTGATTCCAGAAGTGTTTATGCCCGAAACAAAAAGCTATCAAACTAAAATATACCCAAAGCCTTATAAATTCGATGCAAAAAGAATAAACTTTGCGCAAGACTTAAGTAAAAATCTTCTTCATTTATAAAAATTTCAAATGACATAAGTTTATATGTTAAAGGGAAACTGCAAAAGAAACAAGGAAAAACCTAAACATTATCGCCACTGAAACTCAGGGGAGAGAGGCATCTACGCCTCCCTGGAGAAGTGGGCAGATCAGCCGCCGGTTCGAGACCTGGGCGTTCATCATCATTATCTTCAAGTTCCTCCTCGGTTCCCGACTACTCGAAACTGGTGCTAAAAGAGTCAGTTGCGTCAGGCTGAGCCGGCAGCCGTTCTCAAGCAGTTAACTCCAGTGCTCGAGCCTTGGAGATGTCATCATCAATATCAACGATGCCCACTTTGGCCTCCTCCAAGGTTTTTCTGCTCATATGATACATAGCGTACGTATTTTCAAATATGAGGGAATCCTCTTGGTGTTGGATCTTAGCCTTAAGTCTGCCAACCTCTGCCAAAAGGCCATCCCTCTCGAATTTCTTTGCAACAAGGCTAAAATCAAGATCACGAATTATGGAAAAGTGAAGCCGGTTTTGATCCATGATTTTCTTGAATCTCTCCTCCATCCAGGCTATCTTCTCCTCGGTGGCATTAGCCTCCTCGCTTTTGGAGTTCAAGTCTACCTCGAACCTATTCAACTATTCAACAGAGGTAGAATCGCGTTCGGCGGTGGCAAGAACCACATCCTAAAGTTCAGCCCACCTAGCCTTAGCATCTTGAAGTTGGGCATGTAGATGAGTGGCTTCTTTGTTGAGGTCCATCACTTCCTGCTCACTTTGCTGCAGCCGAGCCTCAAGCTAACTTGCTTCAGTAGCCTTTGCCTCCAATACTAGGAGACACACAACAAGTTAATTCCTTTCAGCCAATAGCTGATCCCATCCAGACTTAAGTTCTTCTTTGTGTAGAATCAATCTCTCAAGGCCCTTGAAAGCAAGGAAGTTGGCCTGCAAAACATATATCAAAGTCAGAAACCCCATTATAACAGATAAGTAAAGAACAAACCATAAGAGAACAAGTTACGGTACTGCTGTCGCACTATCCATGGCGTTGTTCAACAAGCACTCCCCTGAAAGGGAATGTTCTTCTTCTTATTCTTATCTGAATCTAGTGGCTTCAGGTAGTTGGCAAGCCCCACTACCCTAGATAGTAGATGGCACCCCTTCTAAACCGAGAGAGTAACACTCCTTATCCCTCGGGGATCTAGAGAAAGGGGTGAGTAATTGTGCCCTAAATTCCTGTGGTCATAGGACTGGGGAGGAGAAGCACACTCATCTCAAGCTTTGTGGTCGGCGGAGGAGATGCAGCGGATGCTTGTGGCGAAGGTGCAGCTGGTGTAGAAGGGCATGAAGTTGTTGGTGTTGTAGATTAAGAAGCAGCTGCAACATGAGCAGAACAGAGTATTGGATGCTCATAACTGAAGGCAGAAGAGGCCACGGTTCTGACCTCCCAGGACCAGAAACAACAATAGGGGTCAAAAAGCGAAAATAGACATTCTCTACTGTCTCCATTTCAACCCAAAGTGCTCGGACCTCACCTTCGGTTAGGGTTTTAAGCTCTCCCGGTTGAGCTGATGAAGATCATTATCTCCTTTAAAGAGAAACCCCTTCATCACTGGCTTCCCCGCCATCTTCAATGACCACTGCGGTCACGACCGGCTCAGTTGTGGCCTTCTTTATTTTCTTATTCTTATCCCTAGTCGAGGAAGAATGCCGCTTTTTGGTTGCTTGTTCTCTGGATGGGGACTTTGAGAGGAATTGACTCCACCGAAAGAAGACCTGAGGTCACCACTTTGAATAAGAGCACTTTGTAATAGTCTCGTGGCCTGCATGGGGTCGACTGAAACCACGTCATCAGGGCAGGTGACAGAGCCCTGCGAAAGTCTTGAAAAAAAAGAGGGCATGTTTAGCATTTTTATTTATGTACATACAAAGGTAAAAAGTAGAATGATTCATTTTACCGCGGTTCATGGCCTTCCACCCATATTTGGGGGCTATCTTCTTCCAACGACGACTTTTTGGCGTTGTGATATCCATAATCTTCTAAATCCATTGGTCCATGCCTTCAACCCTTGGTTCTATCCATTGAATAACTGAAATAACGAATGCAAAGAGGTTAACAATGATGGGAAGCTTTCTTTTTACGAGGGAAAGAGATGAATAAATTACAAACTTACGTGAGTGGTTCCATGATTCAGGAAACTGATCGAGTTGTGACCAGGTTGATATCCCAAGTAGCAATGATGACAAACCACTCCATCCATCCATGGTCATTGTCATCGTCCACGCTAGTAAGAAGGACGTTGTGGCCACATTTACTAAAAATATTACTCTCCCACGAAAGATATTTGGGGAGTAGAGGTTCATCATATGTGCTAGGGATTTTCTGTCTTCGTGCGCAACGCCATTGATAAACTACCGTTAGGTGTATAGAAGGGACTACTCAAGCAGACCTGGTACGATGGCGGAACTCCAAGATTACGGGGTCGAGCCCTCAACTCAAAGTAATGGGACCCAAGGAGAAGGGGTATGTATAGACAATGGAGCAAAGAAGACATGATAGCAAAAAGACAATGGGGGTTTTTTGATGAAAACTAGGAAGGGATGGAAACAGAAGAAGGTTAAGTGCAAAGAAGATAGTGAACTTATGAGAGCTTTGGAAGTGAAAAAGGTAAGATGATGAGTATAAGCATAGATATAGACGAAAATAATTGTGGTCATGATTACCTCAAAAACATGGAAAAATATTGTTAAATCGTGGGGCAACACGTGTTCGAGATATTAAATGCGAGAAGACGTGCACCCATTCAAGCGTTATAGACTGTTCATAAGATTTTCAGAAAATTTCCCGACAAGAAAGTGAACTTCACCAACTTTTCCGTGACACTAAGATATGCTACCGGAAAGCAGGGGGACTACCTATATAGAGTACAATTGGTTTACATTAAATGATCGAATGACAATGTGACACGTGGAATCGAATACATGTAGAAAGTAAATCGCGTAATAACCAGTACCAGAAACAACAACTGCAATTGACATCGGATAGGCTCCGAAGAGATTATGATCAACGTGAGTAGATCAAATACTTGCCACAGATAACATTCAATGAATAATATTCTCTGGCAATAGATGGGTAGCTGTTGTAGAGAATATTTGCATTCATGGCCTGCGTTACATATTCATCAATGACCCTCTTTATTGTCATTTAAGAGAGGCTTGATCCTATGATCTTGTTTCCCTAGGTATAACTATAAGTATAGTAGACTCAACAGCCATTGTAACACATGAAATTCTTGGAAAGCTTATGCTATATTCCATTTTCAAGTTCAATAAAATAAATTTATTTACTTTTCATATTATTCTTATTTCTATCCCCGGAGACACTGTTCTCGGAGTCAAGCTTGTCATTTTCTTTGATTTTAACCGCTAAATCTTATTTTTAATCTTGTTTATTTATCATTGTTGGATCAAATTTGTTCGCTTGTCTATAAACCATGTAACAAATTTAATTGTGACGTATTAAGAATAAACATGAACATGTTAGCAAACGTCTGGCCAATTATGATACATGCATGAGAAAAATTATGCCAAGAAGGATTGAGAAAAAAATTCAAGTTTAAAGAGACGCTTAGCAAATATGGACAAGAGAGAGAAAGATCTTCTCTAAAAGTTTGAGAGAAGTGAATTAAGAAAAAGTTGCAATATTGCAAGTTAAACGAGGTGCAAGCAATTTTGCACAAACGGAAGAAATTTTTCTCTAAAAGATGGAGAGAAGTTAAAAAAATTGGAAGTTGATTACATATAAATCACAATTTGGAAGTTGGTGACACCTTTAGCAATTGGATGTTGGTGACAAAATCCATCAACGAGAGTTGGAGACAGGTGTTTCAACAAAATTAGTTATTGATGACAAAGTGCATCAATGAAAGTTGGAGAAAAATTCTTCAACCAAAAAATTATGTTAGTGACAAAGTGTATCAACTTTGAAGACAGGTGTTTCAACAAAATTGGTTATTAGTGGCAAAATATATGAATGAGAGTAGGAAAGCATTCCGAGGCCCACAGTAATTAAGAGTCATTATTCCATTTAGAGAATTCTGAAAACTCAATAACTTGTAACCCAAACTCTTCCAACCTCCTCCTCCTCCGGAGGTCCTCTTTGTTGATATTTTCTTGTGAGTCATGGTCGCCACAATCTGTTGAATGCAGAAACCATTCCGGGGCCCACAGTAAATTTGCTTCTCGCTTCCTTCCATTAATTTAGGCCTCCCCGACGGTGTTCTGGTAATTGCAAAATTTGAAATTTTGTTGTGTTTAATTGGTCAAGCATTTTATTTATCATATTTAATTGTTCCAATAAATTCTATTTAATGGATTCTATGATCGATGATATTAATTCAAATCCAATAATTTTACTTATAATGCCAATACTTGCGACCCTTTAAAGTTTCCCAAGATTTTGTGCGAGTCAGTGAGAAAGCATCTTAAGGAAATTCCCGTCTTTTCCCATAATGTGACAACCGAGATTTAAAGCATAACTTTATCTTCAACTTATTTTCTCAGTTTCTCCTTTTTGAATAGAAAGAGCAACACAAAGGTGTATTTCAATCGATGATTGCTTGCTGTAAATGCTAGTTTATAGTTATTCATGTCCTTGGAATATATATTACAATATAAAAAAGATGGCTTTTATTTGCCAAAATGATTGCATTAATTAGCTACCGATCATGTGATGGAAAGAGGATTTTCCTCCTTGGCATATCATGACTAATTATATGCTATTAACATGTCACATGGATCGATCGAAGCATTAATATAATACTCCTCCCTCTGTATTTGCTTTGCTAATCTTATTGTGGTTTTCTTGTACTATGATCTTTTAAAATATTCTAGAAATACTTATACTTGTAAAAACTAATATTCTATTATGTTTTGTTTTATAGATTCTGAATAGTAAATTTTATTAAAAGAAGTAAAAAAAAATGATGTAGGAGTTCATATATATAATTAGATGTGTTGTCCCTGAATTCCTCATTCTTTTTTTTTTCAAATGAAAGGAATATTAAGGAAATCAGAGTCGAAGAAGAATGTCTAGACACAATACACTCTCCAGATTTTCAAATTACATATCAAATGAGTGTTAGGAAATCTAACTTTTAATAATATTGCCTTGAGACAGGCTTAAATGGAGTGACATGCAAGATGAAAATATATATAGCCGAGTCCACTGTGCATTGAATTGAAGCATTGTTATTATTATTATTAAACATTGTTTATCTGTCACCCTTCTTTTGTTTCGAAGTTTAATCGAGGCATGTGTAGACATTTGAAAGGGAATTAGGCTGTTGCATGCATCCATACGTGGTGATAAGTAACTTTTCCGTGTCAGAATTGTTGTCCTTGGTTGCCAAGAAAATTGAAAATGAAACCCAAAATGACAACTTTTGAATGTTTTTTTCCTTTATAAAAAGCAGCTAAAAACAAGATCCGATGAGTCAAATATTCCAAGAGCCTAAGGGCTTAAAACCAATCCCAGCTGGATTTTCTTCTCATCAACAATCTTGCCGCGGTAAGCAAAGGAAAATGGATGAGCAAGGTGGAAATAAGGTGACTGGAATTAAGCAGATTGTACGACTGAAAGAATTTCTAAGCAAATGGCAAAATGCCACACTTGGCCCTAAGGGAAACAACAACGACAACAATAATCTTGGATCATCATCATCGAATTCCCCAGGAGGAATATCACCTTCCATTAGTATGAGGCTAAGGAACTACAATATATATTGTGATTCGGATGAGGAGAGTTGTCAAAGTCCAGAGCCACCCCATGGTGGTGTCCCTAGAGGCTATTTGGCTGTTTATGTTGGACCTGAGCTTCGGAGGTTTATAATTCCCACTAGCTATCTTAGTGATCCATTGTTCAAATTATTGCTTGAAAAAGTTGAGGAAGAGTTTGGGTTTGATCATACTGGTGGACTCACTATACCTTGTGAGATTGAGACTTTCAAGTTCCTCATGCAGTGTATGGAGAATCACCAGAGAGATCAACCTGCTGATCGACAACACGCGGTTTCTGGTTAGCTATTCTTTTTGTTCTCATCTTTTCTTTTCTCAATATTCTTCTAAGATGGATGGATTATAAGATGATTATGTTAGAATTTTCTGCATTAATTGCTCCTGGGAGTGAATTGTTGCCTCTTTATAGTCTTAGGTCATCCTTATCTCATGAGCTGAATTTGGAGTTGAATTAGATCTGATGTCCATTTTCATCATGTGAGCCTGACTCATTCCTATTGTTGGTTTTCCCAAATTGTACATCCAAGCTCTAGATAGGGGCGGATTTCTGACTTCATTCGCCAGAAAATTATATTGTGCATGTGGGTGGAGTGGGAGTTAGATTGTTTGTTGAGGGAAGGACGATCTCCTTATATGGTCTTTAGCAGTGATCATCTTTTGAGCTAATTTTCTGATTAAGTCCACGTCCATTTTATTTACAAATTATGACTTATATATGTATCTAGTTTCATATGTGGCCATTCATTTACTTAAGCGCCTCTGCTTATCCTCCATTTTAACGTAGAAACCTTGATGGTTTTGATGCAGCTGGATCTTCGCCAGTTGAGGAGTGAGTAACTATCATGGTCGTAGTGATGAATGAATAAAAAAAAATTCTCATATTTCTTCTTCTGGTCAAAAGATTAGAAGGTCTCATTGTACTTGTATACAGTTTCATCATTTCTATTCTACACTAGTCCCTCTGTGTGTTCAAAGCTGACTCTAAAAAGAAGAACTGAAGGAGGAAAAGAAAGAAGGAGGGCCTAGGTAGTTATCTTCAGAAGGTTCATTGGCGAAAAAGAGAAAGCATAAACCTTTAACCCTTTCTAGGTATTACTTACCAGAATTTATGAAAATCAAACTTGGCAAAATATTTTATTCTTAGGATTGCCAATTTGTATTGGAATAACACTGTTACGTTATGTTGTAAATTATTTGATCTTTGAGTTTGTACAATATTTATCTTGTCAAATTTACTGTATTGCATTGTATTGCGAGGCCCTTATAGTACTGGAGTAATATTTAATTAACAAGGCTGATGCTCTAGAATAATAATAACAAGAAACATCTTTTTTGCATTCAAACTACAGTTTAGCAGTAAACATCAGTTTTTGCACTACATTATTTGAGGCAATTTGTCACATAGATGTAGAAAGAGTTTTATCAAACAATAGGTACAGAGAGTTCTATTAAAAATGAAATATCAATTCGGCTGTCACTACTAAAAATCCGGCAAAAAGCGACTAAACTTTTGCGATCAAACTTGGTATGTCAAATAAAGCGACCAAAGTTGGTCGCTAAACTGGATAAAATAATTAAAAAATAATTGTAAATACATTAGCGACCACAGTTGATCGCTATTTGGCCGATAATGTGGTCAAAATATTGACCGGAAGGTCAGACTTGGTTGGTCAAAGAAAAAAGTAAAAATAGCGACCAAAACGTGGGACCCAACTATAAATTTTTTAATGATTATATTAGTATTTTAAAAAATTATAAAATTTAAATAAAAAAGATTTACAATTAGCGACCAAAGTTGGTCGCTTATCAAATAGAGACCAACTTTGGTCGCTAATTTTGGACCCAATTATAAAGTTTTAATAATAATATTATTATTTAAAAAAAAATTATAAAATATAAATAAAAATAATTAAACATTTGCGACCAAAGTTGGTCGCTAATGAAAAGGGAAGAGGGTAGAGACCAAAGGTGGTCGTTAATATGGGACCCAGTTCTAACGTTTAACAATTATGTTATTATTTTAAATTTTTTATAAAGTATAAAATAAATATGATCTATTGTTAGCGACCAACTTTGATCACTAATTGTGATTTTTGGATACTTAGCGACCAAAGTTGGTCTCTTTTCAGGTCAACATTGGTCA
>ML247076.1:3804-39577 GCA_005239495.1 Nicotiana undulata
AATGAGGGAAAGGCTCAGGTCTATGCCCGCAATCCTTGTATTTATACGTAATATAAAGTAAATTTCCAAAATAACGTAGTTTAAGGGTTTGAGGAAAACAAGCTGGAAATCTCGAAGAAAAATCATTAAATCAGTTTCAAAGAATAGTAACGATTGGAAAATCAGTTAGAAATCAATTTACCATGATAAATCTTAAGTTATTATGCAATTTAAATGATAACAGTAATAATAGAGTTGAAAAGGAAGCATTATGTAGAAAGAAATAAGGAACTTTAGTGAAAATATCCCGTGCACGCGCTCTTCATCTCACGTACACGAGGTTTTAATAGGAAAAACCAGTAAAAATGCCTAAGGGAGATTCCCCAACACAAAGTTAGGCAAGCCACTTACCTCAGCTGTGCAAATCAACCGCTAATCACTCTCTTGCCACGAGTATCTAACTTCGGGTGGCCCAAATCTATTCAATTTGATGGTATAATGTAAATATAAATTCAAGAAATCAAAGTAACTAATTAATTCGGGACTAATACGCGAAATTAGTAAATTTGACCAAAATGCCCCTCGGGCCCACGTCTCGGAATTGGGTAAGATTTATATTTTCTGAACCCTTATTTACTCACGAGTCTATCCATATGGAAATCTCTCAAATCGGAGGTCAAATACCTAATCAAAACCCCAAAAATCGGTCTAGGAAGTTTCTTCCAATTTTCCCCAATTTTAACTCAAAAATCTCGAATTTAAGGGTGAAATTTAAGATTAGGAACATGGGAATTAACCTATGGTGTTAAGTAATCACTTACCTCAATTACCCAGGTGAAACTCCTATTAAAGATCGCCTCTCCCGAGCTCCCAAAACTCAAAAATGGTGAAAATAGGTTTTAAGCTTCGAAATGGGGTTTTATTATTCTGCCCAGTCATTTCTTCAATGCGATCGCGGAACACCAGTCGCGATCGCGGAGGGTAACTTCACACGCGCCCAATTTAAGCCTATGCGATCGTGGACCTTCTGAACTAAATGCTCTGCGATCGCGGTTGCTTGCATGCGACCGCATAGAGCAAGCTTCCCAGGTTCCCTGAGACCAAATAACCTTATGCGACCGCGATGGGAGAGGTGCGATCGCGGAGACTGGCCTCCCAATTAAGTGCGATCGCGGTCACCGTAGTGCGATCGCAGAGAACAACCTCAGGCCTCCCCCCAACTTACCTTATGCGATCGCGAGGACTGACCTGCGATCGCAGAGAACAACCTACAGCTGAAGGAAAACCAGAGAAAAAAAACCCAGCAAAGGCTTTTGGCCTTAAAGTGTCCGTTTGAACACTCGAAACACACCCGAAGCCCCCGGGACCTCAACCAAAACCACCAACTAGTCCAAACACCTTATTCGAACTCGGTCGAGCCTTAAAAACACGCTCCATAACCTCAAATTCATCAAACATGCATAGATTCAAGCCTAAGAACTTAGGAATTTTCATGAATTCACATCCGACGCCGAAGCACGTCTAAACTCATCCGAATGACCTCAAATTTTGCACACACGTCATAAATGACATTCCGGACCTGATTTCGCTTTTGGAATTCCATTCCGAGTCCGATATAAAAATCTCACATGTCGGCCGAAATCGCTGAAATTCTAACTTTCGCCAATTCAAGCCTAAATCTACGTCTGGCCTCAAAAACACATTCCGAACACGCACCCAACCCCGAAATCACTCAACAGAGCTAACGGGGTCGACGAATTTCCATTCCGGATCTGTCTTCACACAGCTCCCGCTCTGGCCCAATTTCTAAGGTTAAAGCTCACCTTAAAGGACTATATGTCCAAAAACACTCCAATTTTCATCACTCAACGCTCCGACTCGTTCCATTAACCTAATAAGATATGGGAGGAACATTTATCAGAGGATCGGGGTGCTAACTCTCAAAACGACCGGTCAGGTCGTTACATTCTCCCCCTCTTAAGAAAATCGTTCGTCCTCGAATGAGTATAGAAACATACCTGAAGCTGTGAATAGGTGAGGGTACTGACTCCGCATATCCTTTTCGATCTCCCAAGTCGCCTCCTCGACCGGATGACCCCTCCACTGCAACTTGATTGAAGCAATGTCCTTCAACCTGAGTTTTCTGACCTGCCTCTCCAAAATGGCCATTGGTTCCTCAACATATGATAGATCCTTGTCTAATCAAACTGAGCTGAAATCCAAAACATGAGTCGGGTCACCATGATACTTCCGGAGCATGGACACGTGGAATACCGGATGAACACCTGCTAGGTTGGGAGGCAAGGCCAACTCATAAGCGACCTCCCCAACCCGCTGCAATATCTCAAAAGGGCCGATGAACCTCGGACTCAGCTTACCCTTCTTCCCAAATCTCATGACGCCCTTCATCGGCGATACCTGAAGCAAAACCCGATCACCAGCAATGAATGATAAATCACGAACTCTCTGGTCCACATAACTCTTCTGTCTGGACTGGGCTGTGCGAAGTCTATCCTGAATCACCTTCACCTTGTCCAAGGCATCCTGAACCAAATCCGTACCCAACAATCAGGCCTCGCATGGCTCGAACCATCCAACTGGAGACCTGCACCGCCTACCATATAAAGCCTCAAACGGCGCCATCTGAATGCTGGACTGATAGATGTTATTATAAGCAAACTCTGCAAGAGGTAAGTACTGATCCCATGATCCTCCAAAATCAATCACACAAGCACAATGCATATCCTCCAAAATCTGAATGGTGCGCTCGGACTGTCCGTCCCTCTGAGGGTGGAATGCTGTACTGAGATCAATCTGGGTACCCAACTCACTATGCAAGGCTCTCAAGAAGTGCGAGGTGAACTGAGGACCTCGGTCTGAAATAATAGATACCGACACACCATGCAACCGGACTATCTCCCTCATGTAGATCTGAGCCAATATCTCCGATGAATATGTAGTCAATACCGGAATGAAATGAGCTGACTTGGTCAGACCCACAATCACCCAAATAGCATCATACTTCCTCAGAGTCCGAGGAAGTCCGACCACAAAATCCATGGTAATCCGCTCCCACTTCCACTCTGGAAGCCTCATCTGCTGAAGTAATCCTCCCGGTCTCTGATGCTCACACTTGACCTGCTGACAATTGAGGCATCTGGCTACGAACTCCACTATATCCTTTTTCATCCTCCGCCACCAGTAGTGCTGTCTCAGATCCTGGTACATCTTCGCGGTGCCGGGATGAATGGAGTACCGCGAGCTATGGGCCTCCTCAAGGATCAACCTCCGCAGTCCATCTACGTCAGGCACACAAATACGGCCCTGCAGTCTCAACACACCATCACCATCTATGGTCATATTTCTAACACCATCCCGCTGAACTCTATCCCGAAGAGCTCGAAGGTCGGGATCATCATACTGGCACTCTCGAATGCGGTCACAAAGAGAAGATCGAGCAACAACACAAGCGAAAACCTGGTGAGGCTCAGAAAGGTCCAACCTCACGAATTGGTTGGCTAAGGACTGAACATCCAAAGCTAAGGGCCTCTCAGCTGCATGAAGATATGCCACACTACCCAAACTCTCCGCCCGACGACTTAGGGCATCGGCCACCACATTGGCCTTCCCCGGATGGTATAATATGGTAATGTCATAATGCTTGAGTAGATCCAACCACCTGCGCTGACGCAAATTGAGATCCTTCTGCCTGAATATGTGCTGCAAACTCTGGTGATCCGTATATATCTCACAGGGAACACCGTATATATAATGACGCCATATCTTCAGGGTGTGAACAATCGCTGCCAACTCAAGATCATGAACCGGGTAATTTTTCTCATGTACCTTCAACTGCCTGGACGCGTAGGCAATCACCCTACCGTCCTGCATCAACACCGCTCCCAAACCAATCCTCGAAGCATCACAATAGACTGTATAGGACCCCGAACCGGTAGGTAGGACTAACACTGGAGCTGTAGTCAGGGCTGTCTTGAGCTTCTGAAAGCTCTCCTCACACTCCTCAGTCCATATAAAAGGTGCACCCTTCTGGGTCAATCTAGTCATGGGTGCTGAGATGGATGAAAATACCTCCACGAAACGGCGATAATAACCAACCAAACCGAGGAAAATGCGGATCTCGGTAGCTGAAGATGGCCTAGGCCAACTCTGCACTGCCTCCACCTTCTTCGGATCTACCTTGATCCCATCCAAAGATACTATATGGCCTAAGAATGCCACAGAATCAAGCCAAAATTCACACTTAGAGAATTTGGCATATAACTTCTTCTCTCTCAAGGTCTGAAGCACGGTCCTCAAGTGCTGCTCATGGTCCTCCTGGGACCGAGAATATACCAGAATGTCGTCAATGAACACAGACCCATGTCCGCGAACGTGAAGAAGAAACAAGCAGCCTCAGACCTTCCCTTACGCGATCGCATCCTTCACTCCCCGATCGCGATGAAGGGCAGAGACACCAGATGCAGAAATACACCAAGACTTAAATCATAGAGGAACATAGCCCGAAATCGATCCGAAACACGCCCGAGGCCCTCAGTACCTCAACCAATAGTACCAACAAGTAATATCTCATCACCCAAACTTAGTCGAACGCCCGGAACACTGAAAATAACATCAAATCACCGAATTAATCCAAAATTCAAGCCTAAGGATTTCCAAACGTCCGAAATTCTCCAACGATGTCGAAACCACCCAAACTTCGTCCAAATGACCTGAAAATTTGCACACACATCCAAAATGACACTACGAACCTGTTCCAACTTCTAGAATTCCATTCCGACCCCAAGAGCTAATTTTTCCGCTGTCGACCGAAAATCGCCAAAAATTCAATTTTGCCAATTCAAGCCTAATTCTACTCCGGACCTCCGAACAACATTCCAAACACACTCCTAACTCCCAAATCATCTAAAGAAGCTATCTGAGCCATAAAAACCACATTCCGAGATCATTTACCTATAGGTCAACTTTTGGTTGACTTTTCCAACTAATTAACCAACTTAAGAGACAAGTGTCTCATTTCTCTCCACAATCACTCCGAACCCGAGCAAACCGACCCAACACAACATAAAAGAGCTGAACAACACATAATAAAGCAAAAATAGGGGAAACGGGGATTAACTCTCGGAACGACCAATCGGGTCGTTACAAAAAAGCTAATAGAAAGAATAATTTACTCTGATGCAAGTTAAGTGTTTCTCTTTTTTTTTTAGAAACAAGTGTTTCGCTCCTTGCAATAAGGAATCGTGTGAATTTGCATTTTAAAGTAACTCAACATTTTGATTGGAGTACGTATCAAGAAAGTAAAAAGTAATTAATATATTTAAAATTGTATTAAGAAATGAGAGCAAAATAGAACAATATAGTAATAGAGACAAAATATATAGGAGAAAAATATAGAAGTTATCTTATTCAAATATGTTTCTTGTGTGTACTTCATAGGATAAAGATCACCCTATTTATATGATATAAGATACATGAAAGGTTACAAGAATATACCTAAATGTTACAAATATTAAGTGATGAATTAACTAAGTACATGAACTCAAATGGTTCATGGAATAGGGATGTTTAGGAGTATTCAATGGACATCCACTTTAACATATTCATAACACTCCTACTTGGATGTCCATCTAAAAGATAATGTGCCATGTTAAAACCTTACTAGAAAAAATCCAGTGGAAAAAAGACTAGTGAAGGAAAAAGAGTACACACATCTTGTAATACGCATTGAGTGTTGCCTTATTAAAAACCTTACCAGGAAAACCCACTTGGGACATAACCTTGTTAAGGGAAAAAGAGTACTGAGCATACTATACTCCCCTTGATGAAAACTTTATTTGATATCTCGGAGACGATGCATTCCAATCTAATGTCTCAGCTACTCAAATGTTGATGCAGGTAATGCCTTAGTGAATAAATCTGACAGATTATCACTTGAACGGATTTGTTGAACATCTATCTCACCATTTTGTTGAAGATCATGCGTGATAAAGAATTTTGGTGAGATGTGCTTTGTTCTGTCTCCTTTGATATATCCTCCTTTAGTTGAACTATGAAAACATCATTATCTTCATACAATATCGTTGGAATCTTTGTTTTTAAAGAAAGAACACACAGTTGTTGATGTGTTGAGTCACTGATCTCAACCATACACATTCTCGACTAGCTGATCTGTTGAGTCACTGATCTCAACCATACACATTCTCGACTAGCTCCATGCTATTATCTCTGCATGATTGGAAGATCTGGTAGTTAAAGTTTGATTTGTTGAACGGCATGAAATAGTTGTACCTCCACAAGTAAATAGATAGCCTGTTTGAGATCAGGCTTTATGTGGGTCAGACAAATAACTTGCATCTGCATAACCAATCATTTTTGAATCGGATTCATTAGAATAAAATAATCTCATATCTATAGTCCCTTGGAGATATCTAAAAATATGCTTAACACCATTCCAGTGTCTTATCATTGGAAAGGAACTAAATCTTGCTAATAAACTTAGTGCAAAAGTTATATTTGGTCGAGTATTATTTGTAAGATACATTGGTGCCCCACTAAGATATGGAGTTTCATCACCAAGAAGCTCTCCATCATTTTTATGAGGTCGGAATGGATCTTTATTTATATCAAGTGATCTCACAACCATCGGGATAGTCAATGGATGTGCTTTATCCATATAAAAACTCTTTAGGATCTTTTCGGTATAAGTTGATTGATGGACAAAAAATCCATCTTTCATATTCTCAATTTGTAGACCAAGACAAAATTTTGTCTTTTCAAGATCTTTCATTTCGAATTTTTTCTTCAAACAGTCTACTGCTTTTGGAAGTTTCTCAGGAGTTCCAATGGTATTTAGATCATCAACATACACAGCGATTATAACAAATTCAGATCCAGACCTTCTTATAAATACATAAGGACAAATTGGATCATTCTTATACCCTTGTTTCAGCAAATACTCACTCAGGCGATTATACCACATTCGCGCTGATCGTTTCAATCCGTATAAGGAATTTTAAAGCTTTATTGAACAACTTTTTCGAAAATTTTTATTAGTTTCAGGATTCTTAATCCCTTCAAGGATTTTCATATAAATTTCGTTGTCTAATGTGACATATAAATAGGTTGTGACAACATCCATTAGACGCATATAGTTTTTTATGGACTGCCAAATTTATAAGATACCTGAAAGTGATTGCATCCACCACAGGAGAATATGTCTTCATATAATCAATGCCAGGTCTGCGAAAATCCTTGTGCCACAAGTCGTAATTTATATCTAACGAATTCATTTTTATCATTTTGTTTCACACAAAAATCCATTTGTATCCCACTGGCTTTATTCCTTCAGGTGTTCGGACTATAATACGTCAAAATACTTCACATTTTTCAAGTGTCTCTAATTCTACCTGGATATCGTCTTTCCATTTTGACTAATCATTTCTCAGTTACATTCATCGACAAATCTTGGTTTAAGATCCATCTTGTTTCATTATTTCAACAACAACATATAAGCGAAAATGTTGTCGACAATAATATTATTTCGGTTCCACCTTTTTCCCGTAGAGACATAACTTATTGAGATCTCTTCATTCTTATTATTTTCAGGTACCTGGACCTCCTCTGAGGTCTTATCATTTGTTATGTCACCGGTCTCTTTTTGAGCCATTGCCTCCATATTATGATCTCCTAGATCATTTCCTCATTTTCTCTTTCGAGGATTTTTATCTTTTGAACCAATTGGTCTACCACATTTCAAGCATGACTTAGACTCATTTGCATTTATAGATTGTCCAACTGGAATATCAATTCGAATAGGAGCATTAGCAGCTAGAATATGTTACTTAGTCACCCTTGGTAGGTTAGTGAATGCATCAGGCAGTTAATTTATAATATTTTGCAAATAAATTATCTTTTGAACCTTATGTTCACATTGATTTGTTCGAGGATCTAAATGAGATAGTAATAATGCATTCCAATCTATCTTTTTTTGCAACTGCTTATTTTCTCCCCATAATATTGGGTATACTTATTCATCAAAATGACAATAAGCAAATCTTGCAGTAAATAAATCTCCAGTCATAGGTTCCAAATATTTTATAATAGAAGGATATTCATACCCAACATATATCCCCAATCTTCTTTGGGGTCCCATCTTTGTACGTTGTGGTGGAGCAATTGGAACATATACTGCACATCCAAATATTCTAAGATGGGAAATATTTGGCTCCTAACCAAAAGCCAATTGCATTGGGGAGACTTTATGATAACTTGTGGGTCTGATCCGCGCAAGAGTTGCTGCATGCAAAATAGCATGGCCCCATGTCAAAATGGAAAGTTTTGTTCTCATAAGCATTGGTCTAGCAATTAATTGGATGCATTTGAACAATGATTCGGCTAGACTATTTTGAGTATGAACCCTTATTGTTCTCTTGTTTATAATGACCACCACCATGGTGATTATTATTTTACCCCTTTCCACGCCCACGTATATTTATGTCACAACCCAAAATTCGCTAGTCGTGATAGTACCTAACCCAACCCGCTAGGTAAGCCAACTAATAACTATCCAGTTTCAATAATGTTAATAAGTCAATTAAGCAAAATAAATTATCTAAATCCATTACATTTCCCCAAGGACTGGTAGTACAAATCATGAGCTTCTACGAATAGAGTTTACAAAGCAACAATGAAATAAATACACAGTTTGTTTGAAAAGCACATAAATAGAGTTTTATAATCTAAGGCTACCCCGAACAAAGGAGGCTACTACAATAGGGACGCCGGTACATCTTCAAGTTCCGCAACCATCGAACACAACAACAACAACAACCGACATCTGCACGCAATGTGCAGAAGTGTAGTATCAGTACAACCAACCCCATGTACTGAGTAAGTAACAAACCTAACCTTAGGTTGAAAGTAGCAACGAGCTATCACAAGGTCGTGTCCAATATAATTACTATACAACAATCCATAACAGCATAATACAAGTAATAAAGGGGTATCTCAGAAGAAAAAGGGCTCAACCCGTTCACAGTTTCAGAAAATAGGTATGATTTTCAAATATTTTTGTGAAACTCAGTTCTTTTTGACGAAAATGCCAAAATATACAGGTAAGTTTGAAAACTGTGATTTTTTCCAAAATCCTTTCAACAATAAGTATGAAGTTTCATTTTCTTTCCAAATATCAAGTACATGATACCTCTCTAAGACCACATATCAATGTATCTAATTAGTCATGGATGACGTGATACTATATAGCATGAGGAAAAATGCATCTATATGCCTGTATGTCATGTGTGCATGAAAATGTCATGTATCTCGATCCACACACGTTTATAGTCGACTGCGCTCACTGGGGGTGTTCAGACTCCGGAGGGGCTCCTACATCCCAAGCACTATAATTTGCACGGACAACTCACGAGCCATAATATCAATATCTGGATACGCACGGACAACTCACGTGCTGCACGGACAACTCACGTGATGCACGGACAACTCACGTGCTATAATATCAATACCCTCACAACCAGGCCTCAGTCCTTACTCAGTCATCAATTTCTCCAATCTCACTCACGAGCTCATAGTGTCATGAAACTAGCCCGGCAATAAGAATATGATGTATCAATAAATAACTACTGAGATTGAGATATGATATGAATGCATGAACATGAGTGAGTATAAAATATCAATGAAGTATGTGAAATAACGGCAAGAAACGACCACTATGGGTCTTGACAGTATCGGCATAAAGTCTGAACATGACATCTAGCATGATTGACAACTCAATTACTTTATCACATGGTGACAACACAGATATCGACAAAATAGGGCCATTATACTGGGCCATGGGAACCATAGAGTCCCATTTCACAGGGTGCACGCCCATGCGCTCGTCACTTAGCATGTGCGTCACCTCAATACCAATCTTATAACACGAAATGCAGGGTTTCATACCCTCAACACTAAGTTTAGAAGAGTTACTTACCTCAAACGAGCCAATACCTATGCCGAGCAGGTCAGGCGATGCTTCAAAGATGCCATCCTGCGCGTTCCGACTCCAAACTGATCGAAACTAACCAAAAACAACTCAAATACATCAAACAGTTCTAAAGGAACCAATCCCAATTGAAAAAGGTCGAATCTTTAATCAAAATCCCAAAATCGCTCAAATTGCTCAACCCGGGCCCGCACCTCAAAACCCTCCAAAACTCACATTTTAACTCATTTAATTATGAGTGCAACCATACTAATTTCACTCAATTCCGACTCCGAATCGATGTTCAAAACTTAAAAATTCACTTTATGAAATTTTAGGCAAACCCCCCCAAATTTCACTTTGAAATCATCAATCAAATCCCAAAAACAAATATGTATTCATAAAATATAACCAAAACCGAGTAGAGAAAACTTACCCCAATTCATATGATGAAAATCGCCTAAATCCGAGCTCCCCAACTCAAAATATGACCGAATGAACAAACCCTTATTTTATATATTTTTCTGCCAGCTATTCTGCCTTGTTTCTCATGTCAAATAATCCCACAACTCACTTGTTATGCCTCCAATGGATTCCTCGTGAAATGTTAGTCAAGTTAGATTTTTGAATCACTCAATTTGACTTTATAATGAATTAGATATGTTGGTTTCAATATTTGCAAATAGTACAGAGTTTTAAATACGAATAATTGGTAATTTCGTAATTAATCTGGAAAAAAATCTTGCAACCCAATTTTGGTAAAATGATCACAAATTTCTCATACGATGTCCACATTCAATGATTCTTTTTTTTATGGATCCATAATTATAATACGGATCTAATGCTTCAATCAATACAGAAATCAGAGCTGATTTACTTAATGTGGTACTATTTATGCTTGAAGAAACAACGTTGAAACATAAGAAAAACGAGCGCAACGCAGCCCAAACTTATCTGAAACACACCCGAGCTCCTCGGGACCCCGTACGAATATCCTAACAAGTCCCATAACATAACACGGACCAACTCAATGCCTCAAATCATGCATAACAACATTTAAATAATGAAACACGCCTCAAATCAAACTAAATGAACTTTCGAACTTTCGACTTCCAAAAACTCGCGTCGAAATATATCAAATCACCTCGGAATTAACTCAAATTTTGCACATAAGTCCTAATACATCATACGGAGCTACTCGTGCCCCCAAACTACCGAGCAAAATACAAATGCTCAAAATGACCGGTCGGGTCGTTACAATTTATACGACCACGATAATTATTTTGGTCTTCTTTTAGACTTTGATCTATCGTTCCCAGATTCACTTCTGGAAATGGAGCTGATCCAGTGGAGAGGACTTCATGATTTTCATTAATAGGACATTATTTTTGCCTTAGCCATCATTATGCCATCAATATCATACTCCTAGAGATTCAAACCTAATGTCTTATCATCATGGTGCATCAGGACTTGAACCTGGTGTCTTACCCTCGCGGAGCATTGGGGCATGAACCCAGTGTCTTACCCTCCAATAATATACACCGCAAGTTGTTTCATTCATTTTCAAGAATGTAACATAATTTGTTTTTTTTATCAACATGATATAGTGAAAACTATGATAAATAATTGAATTAATTTACATGATAAAATTATTTTTCAAGTCATAAAGGCATGTAAACAATTATGAATGACTAAAACATAAAGAGATATTCTAACCGTTCGAGACAAATAAATCAATTAGTTTAGATAGACATTTAAGTCACTATTAAAGAGGCACTGCATCTTTATGTTAGCATACAATAATTAAAAGATGAAGCACCTATAAGTATTACTCTAGTGATTGATCAAAGTAAGATGTAATCATTATATATATATATATATATATATATATATATATATATATATATATATATATATATATATATATATATATATATATATATATATATATATATATATATATATATATATATATATATATATATATATATATATATTATATTTAGCATATGTAAGCGTGCACATCAAAGTTACTAATTTTCAAATGATTCTAAACTAAAAGTCATCCCTAATGCAAACAGGAAGCAAAACATGAGATGACACCATATTCTATATAATTATCTATCATATTTATGTGATACATGTTTAGGAGCAATAGTACACGCAGTGTCACGACCCGAAATTTCCACCGTCAGGATCGTGATGACGTCTAACGTTGAACCCGCTAGACAAGCCAACGTGATTATTTAGTTTACGTTATTCCTTAACTATAATCATGAACAGATAAATTACTAGATTAACAAGAGTTAAATTTAAAAGACAAGGCATGATATAAATGTATTTCATTACAATCCCTTACGAATTTCACCAAATCTAGCCACAACCCAGAAATAGTGGAGTCACAGCTCACGGACTATCTAAGAGTGGTACACATAACAGGCTGAAAGAAGTAAATACATCTGTTTCTGAAATACTAAACACAGAAATAAGGAAAGTGGAAGGGGACGCCAAGGCCTGCGGACGCTTGCAGGACTACCTCGGTGTCTCCAGGTGGACTGAAGGAAGCCTCCTAGCTCAATGTCCACAGGGTCCTGTACCGGGATCTGCACAACAAAAAGTGTGCAGGTGTAGTATCAGTACAACCGACCCCATGTACTGAGTAAGTGCCGAGCCTAACCTCGACGAAGTAGTGATGAGGCTAGGACACGACAAATAATACAACCTGTGCAATTTAATGACATATGAAAGAAATAACAACAACATGAGTAAACAGTTAAGTACAAGAAAAAGGGGAACATGCTGGGGAAAAGAGATAACAATTAACCGAAATAACGGAACAAGGCAACATTTTAAATATCAAAATAACAACACAGAGCAAACAAGTGCACGACATCACCATTCGTGCTTTTACTCTCATCCTCACAATAAATAAATGGAAACGGAACGGCATCACCCTTCGTGCTTTTACTCTCATCCTCACAATAAATAAATGGAAACGGAACAGCATCACCCTTCGTGCTTTTAATATCATAGCATGGCATGTCATTATCCTTCATGCTTTCAATATCATAACATGGCACGGCATCACCCTTCGTGCTTTTACACTCTCATCCTCACAATGAATAATACACCGCATCACCCTTCGTGCTTTACACTCTTCCTCACCCAAACAATATCAAGAACAATAGTTTGGCAAGGAAGAAATCAACAACATGAACCATAACAATAAATCACAACATCTCGGCAAGGGAACAACAGAAGATATATCACTGTCCCGGCAAGGGACACAACTATAACCAATCGCACTCAAGTACATAACTTAAAAAAATATTCCTCAACCAAAACAAATACTGAACATTATTCACAACCAAGAACTTTCGTCAATTGAACAACCATCAAAGTGAAACTCAAGCTATAACACAGTAAATATCAATGAAAATCACGTAATTCATAATATCCGACTCACGGGCATGCTTGACACAACATATAGGTACTTGTAACCTCACCTATACGTTGAACATGTAATAAACACATAGCAAATAAGACCCAACACCTATTCCCTCAAGCTAAGGTTAGGCCAAACACTTACCTCGACTTCCACGACCAAAATCACGCCTCAATCACCGCTTTTCCTTTTGAACTCGACTCCAAATCAATTGTATCTAAACATAATTGACTCAATAACACCAATAAACGCTAAATAATTCAATTTCAATGCTTAATTATAGACTTTCTAACATTCTTCCCAAAAATTCAAAAATCGACATCGGGCCCGCTTGGTCAAAATACGAGGTTCGGACCAAAACCCGATCACCCATTCACCCACGAGCCCGAATACGTAATTAGTTCTGAAATTCGACCCCAAAACGAGGTCTAATTCCCAATTAAACAAAAAAGCCCTAACTCTACCCAAATCCCTAATTTTGTACCCTTAAAATCATGTTTTAGGCCTAGAAATCTAATGGGTGTTGATAAATATTGAAGCAAATGGGTCTAAGATTACATACCTATGAAGTTGTGGTGAAGTTTCCTTTCAAAAATCGCCTAAGATGGAGTGAAGAAGAAGAAGTTATGAAGTTTGGGTAAAATCCCGTAATGCATTCTGTTTTTGACCAAAAAATTAACTGGGCGAAATTACTCATCGCGTTCGCGAGCCCTTGGCCATGTTCGCGAAGGTTTGACTTACTTGGACTATGCGTTCGCGAGCTTGGGGCCGCGTTCGCAAAGGGTTAAAGCTACCCACTTCCTCAGCCCCTCATTTACTCTACGCGTTCGCGATCCTGTGGACGCGTTCGCGTAGAGTCCACGTACTACCCTTCCCCGGGTCCTCTTTTGTGCTACGCGTTCGCGTGAGGCCCGTCGCGTTCGCGTAGAGCATTTCTCCCAAGCTCCGCGTTCGCGACCCAGGCCCTGCGTTCGTGTAGGTATAATTTCCCCCAGCCCAGCTTGTACATCGCGTTCGCGTGAGTTGTACTGCGAACACGAAGAACAAACCGCTGGACACCAGATATAACACTTTGACACCAAATGTTTGAGTCTAAACACACCCCGACGCCTACCTGAAAATCACCCGAGCATTCGGGGCTCCAAACCAAATATGCACACAACCTCAAAAACATCCTTCGGACTTACTCATGTAATCAAATCACCAAAATAACATCATAAACAACGAATTAACCCCAAAATCCATGAAAATTTCCAAAACTTCTAAAACATCAAACTTTGCATTTACGGGTCTGAATCACATCAAATAACCTTCGTTTCTTACCAAACTTTACAGACATGTCATAAATATTATATCGAACCTTTACCGGGCTCCGGAATCATAATACGGGCCTGATACCACAAATTTCACATATAATTAAACTTTCAAAAATCCTTTATATTTTCAGAAAACAATTTCTTTCAAAAATTCATTTTTCAGGCTTGGGATCTCGGAATTCGATCCTGGGCATACGCCCAAGTCCCATATTTTCCTACGGACCCTTCGGAACCGTCAAATCACGGGTCCGAGTCAGTTTACCAAAAATGTTGACCAAAGTCAACTTAAATGCAAATTTCAAAACAAAATTATTATTTTCCTCAGTTTTCACATAAAGGCTTCGTGGCTACCCACCCGGGCTGTGCACGCAAATCGAGGTGATATAGAAGGAGGTTTTTATGACCTTGGAACATAGAATTAATTAGAAATACACGGGATGACCTTTTGGGTCATCACACACAGTCTTTCAAGTTCATAGCAAAGTTAATATTACTATAATTCTCAGAGCAAGTCATGCATGTAGTAATATATTAAAATCCAATTGTTTGTCAGAAACTTGAGAAGGTCCATAAAACGGTATAAGCAAATGAAAGTGTACCTGCACTGGAGAGAAGACCTACTAATACCTTTAGGAAGAAGATTGAACCCGACTGAAGCACATAATCTCAGTTGGTAAGAGACTCGTGCAGATAACGTATTAAGAAATGAGAGCAAAATAGAACAATATTGTAATAGAGACAAAATGTTAGGAGGAGAATGTAGAAGTTTTCTTATTCAAATGTGTTTCTTGTCTTTACTTCATAGGATAAAGAATACCCTACTTATAGGATATAAGATACATGAAAGGTTACAAGAATACACCTAAAGGTTACAAATATTAAGTGATGAATTAAATAAGTACATGAAGTCAAACGGTTCATGGAATAGAGATGTCTAGGAGTATTCAATGAATATTCACTTTAACATATTCATAACAAATTGCAGAGCTTTTGGAGTAAAGTTATATTAGTTATGTTATAAAGTAACAATTCATGTATGTTTATAACTGATGTCTTGAATTCAACTATTAGAAAATAAATGTTGCATCACTGGGAAGTCGTCGCGTTGCATCCCTCTTTTAAAAGGTGCAAACTATTGTCCTTCACCAAAATGTTAAACAGACAAGGAGAAATGGAAATTGTTGGGATTTATGTTGAATATTTATTCAATTGTGTTTGACAACTTTTTTCTCTCTATGAACACTACCAAAAATGACCTGGAGCCTACAACAATACCTCCCAAGCCCCCAGACATTACTAGCCTGATTTGTAATCCGCAAATTACTCCACTACTTAGTACATCAATCAGCTTCAAGGAAAAGCTAATGACAAATGAAGAAATAATTGATTTTGACATGACTCCAAATGAGGAGGAACATGTGCAATACATCTGCGATTCAAGGGTGATACAATCACAAGTGCACATTTCTCCAAATCTTGGTCGAATAAAGTCAATCCAACTCTCTGTAGAGGATAAGGAACGACTTCATTCCCCTTGAAAATACTCCTTAATCATCAAACTCCTGGGAAAAGGAATACTTCATCACTACTTGAAATCCAAGATTCAAGACTTGTGGAAGCCCAGAGAACAATTTCCCCTCATAGATTTAGGCTCTGATTACTTCATAGTAAAGTTTACACAAGAAGAGAATATGAAAAATATTCTTAAAAATGGGCCATGGTTTGTCAATGGACACCTCTTATCCGTCAAACGATGGGAACCAAATTTCGTGGCTGCTAAAGCTAAGCAAACTTTTTCTGTTGTTTGGGTAAGACTACCACAGCTTCCCACAGAATTTTATGATGAAGCACTGCTGAAAAAAATTGGCAACTCTATTGGGTTACTACTAAAAATAGATGCATGTACGAGTGCTACACTGAGAGGATGGTACAAAAGGTTGTGCATCCAAGTGCCATCAGAAGAACCAGTTACAACACATATTCTAATTGGATCACATCTCCAACAAATAATCAACAAAGGCGAAGGATTTCTATGCAAAAACTGTAGAAGATTGGGCCACATACAATCACGTTTCCGCCATCAAGAAAAAGAAGGACACCATCAGAACGAGTCCATAAAGGACGATGCAATCAACCAGCAAAATGTCAACCAAATAGCGGAGGAGTGGCAAATAGTGCCTTTTGTCAGAAAGAAAAGGTCAAGCACCAAGATGAAAGCTTTGATGGATCATATAGCAATTCCAGATCCACAATTCACCCCTAGTTCAGGGATAAACGTAAAGATCTTTGCAACAGATTCAGGTAAGTTTCTCCCCTCTCAAAATCTCGCCTTCAAGGCAAAAAATCTTGATACTACCACCACTAAGCCTCAAACTAATTACTACAATTCTAGAAAATCAATCCCTACTGAACTAGACCCTAAGTATAAGAACTCTATCAGTAATTGTTACCCTTCAGAACTCAATAATAACAACATACTAACATATGCTAGTTTTATGAAGAAACAAATTCCCATAACCAAGCAGTTCTCTTTTCTTCCCCCTACCAGAAGAAGAATTCGAAAAGGTTTCTAACTTGACTGCCACCAAACTTTCACCTTCTCTATCCTTTTCGATAAAAAACAAAGCAATCCTCTACTATGAATGAGACACGTGTACCAAACGTGTCCCACATTACAAACCCTAATAAAAAAAGTTTGATATTTAATCCCTCATTGGCATCCATTAACCGAGTAGAGAAGCCCTTATTAGAAAATAATGTCTCTGATTATGACTCCCAAGCCTCTCCACCTATACACGCGGAAATTAATAAAGGCCAAGTGGCCATGCAAATAAAGCCACCAACTCTCAAAGTCCATTCCTCCACATAAAGTTCCCCCAATGCCATGCACATTAAATGCCACGACAAAGATCTTCAATCATTAACCTCAAACTCTCACTCTACTGAGCTGCTTCATTATAACCCCTTCCTAATAAACAACATGTTAATACCTCTCTTCCCTCTAAGTAGAAAAACTCCAGTTCAACACCACATTCGACCTTCAACAAACCAAATGGACAATTTCCAACTCATGCCTCCCCAAATAGCTCAATACCAACTGGTATATGCAGCTCATCCTCCCAACCCTACCTAGCAACCACTCTCGTGGATCGAGAAAGGGTTACATGGCCATGCAGTCTTCTTCACGATGGTCATAGAGGGCAGAGAAGTCTTGATCATCCTTCAGAACCCAACCTTCTTAGCACAAATGCTAACGAAGGGCATGCGATTGATACTAGACAACTATCTAAATCACATGTGGTTGGCGAACGTGCTAGACTCTCTAGCCCCAGCTCTGGTCCCTGCTCTATATCACAACATGCACCATCACTGGAACCTCCCGGCACACTTCAATACTCTTTTCAACCTGAACATGGCACAGAACCTACCATTCTTCTCCCCACTGGAGACAATCAATTCCAATCCTTTGTTCTTTCCATGGCAACCTCAGCAAGTTCAAAACCTACCCCTCAATCAAAATCGGATGGATATCCCACAAACTCCTCAAGAACTAGAAGAAATAGAGATAGAGGAGGAGAACATGGAAATTCCACTTCCTATGGGATCGTTCGCATAAATATCAAAACTCAGAGAAGCTGCCCACTATACATTCCGGAGAGAGAGAACAATAAATTCATTTACAACTGTCAAGTGGCTCTAACGAAGTGCTCCTTCGACCTGCGACTAGTTGTGAATAGAGCGGCCGCAAAATATGTCGTACTGTTAACCCCAAATCTAAGGGGAAGTCAGTTCTCACCACAAGAGAACCATGTCTCACTACACCCCCACAACCAAACGACCCCCATGAATAAGCCCACTAACTTTATCGTTTGGAATACAAGAGGTGCTAATAATGATTCCTTTAAGAGAAACCTTAGAGATCTTATTTACACTCACACCCTTTGCATGGTAGCCTTTCTAGAAACCAAAATGGAGAACCATGCTAATCTTAGGAATGAATTCCATTTTGATGACATGCTGGAGGTACCTGCACAAGGAAGAGCATGTGGTATTGTTCTCCTTTGGGTAACTAGTATGGTTACTGTTACTCGTCTTAGGAAATCTGCACAGGAGCTGCATGCAATGATCCAAGTAAGTCCTAATCATCGTTATGGTTATTTAGTATCATCTATGCTAGTACAAAAGTTGCTAATCGTAGAATTCTTTGGGATAATTTGGAAAACTTATCTAATAATTATAAGGGGCCTTGGTTAGTTGTGAGGGACTTTAATGAAATCATAAAACAAGAAGAAAAATTTGGTGGTAGAAGTGTAAATAGGTCCCGATCCTCTAGATTTTGGTCTTGTGTTAATCATTGTAATTTAATCGACCTAGGTTTTAAAGGAAGCCATTACACTTGGTCAAACCATCGTAAGAGTAACAAAGGTCTAATTCTTGAAAGACTAGACTGTTGTTTTGCTAATGAGGAGTGGCTTGTAAACTACCCCAATGTATCCATCACCCACCTCCCTAAAATCTACTGTGACCATAAGCCACTACTTGTTAAAAATAATAATATTACTAGGCTATCCCTTTACAAACCTTTCTGGCTTGAATCCTATTGGTGCTCTCACCTAGAGTTTGATCATATTGTGAAAGAGAGTTAGAAATATAAGGACCTCTCCGAGTCCATAAACTTATTTCAACACAATGTCACTAACTGGAATAAAGACATCTTTGGTAATATCTTTCACATAAAGAAAAGATTATTGGCTAGACTAGAAGGAATATAACTATCCCAATCATACCCCACTAGTATATTCCTTCAGTCAGTCCCTAGAAAAACCCTTACCGCTGAATATAATAGCATATAATGTTCTAAAAGTCAATACCACACAAGGGGAGGGGGTGATTTGTGTGGTGTCCAATTTTTCACATGCACTGGATAGAAGGACCAGATTCTTCTATGGGTTCCAACTCCTACAGTTTACGGAATAATAAATACAGGAATTGAAGAACACAATAATTTTATGTGAAAAACACCTGGCTCAAAAGGTAAAAAAACCACGACCTACTTCCCAGTAGGATTTTCCCAAACTCTTCACTAAATCAATGATCCAAACGGTATTTACAAAATAAACTCTTTTGTAAACTTATGGATTACCTCTAATCCCTTTGTGCAAACTAGCCTCTAGCTATTTGCGACAAACTTCAAGTTAGGTATAACTTAAACACTCAGTACCTATTACAATTGCTTCTAGATAAAGCTGGAAAGGTACAAGTTGTAATCACCCACTACAAATAAACTAGACTAAAAGACAACAGATGAAACTGGTTCTTCTAGCTGATTCAAGTAGCTTCAGAGTCGCACAATCAATTCTCACACGAACTGCTTGCAAAATTGCTTTGGTAATTTTGCTCTCAACTTCTGCTTTTGCGCGTACCTGTGCAATAAGAACATTCAACAATATATAGGATTAGTAGTCAAAGAGATTCACTAGAATTCAGATGCTACTCTCCCTTGGTGGAAGAGTTCTAGTTGATCTCAACTCCCTAAATCCTCCCTTATCTTGATTCTGTTCTTACTGAATAAGGAGTCCATCTCCTTATCAATTTGAAATCTTTTCGATCAGGAGATATCTCTTTAGATCACATATTTCATTTATCTCCTGCTTGTGCACCTCACGTGCCCTCAACTCTGCATGTGTCTATGTCACCAGTGATGGATCTGGTTCAACTTGAGTTCCTTTGTCAATCTTCAAAACCATTCAGCTTTTTATGATGACAAACTCTGTGCTTAGGATTGTAACCACTTTAATCCAACATTGACACTTTTTAGAGTATTAAGCATTTATCATAAAGAACCAGGTTCATTAGGTTATAAATATCACATATTTAAAACATTGCACATCTTCCCCCTTTTGGCATCATCGAAAAGTTGCAAAATGTCAGAAATACCAGATATATAAGAATTACTCATGGCCACTGGAGAAACTGCAAGTGCAATCATGGATTAATCAACAATAGTAAACCAAGAATGCAAACTATCAAGGAAAGTGAGACACGAATAAGAGCAGAAACAAAAAAATTCATTGATAGAAGCATAATTCGACCACAATCCACACAAAGAAATAAAAACAGTTACCACCATGAGCAAAAGAAAACAAAAAATCTCTAATATGAGTCACTGAGGTTTAAAGACAGACTGGACAACTAAGGTTGGGAAGGGGCGGAAGCTGGGTTTTTGGCTTGGAGAAGAGATAGCATATTCTGTAGAATCCCCTCATTCTTCTCCTTCTCTTTGGAAAGCTCAGTTCTGAGAGCATCTCTCTCAGCTTCAACCTCTTCCAGGCGTTTCTTCAACCTAAGAATTTTAGCATCCTTAGCCCCACCCTCCTGCACAAGTGCTCTGACTTTGTTGTTCAAATGCGTCTTTCTGGATGAATCGGGTTCATTGTCAGGAACATTAACAACATAGTCACATGCCAGAAGAGTGTTCTTGCCAAAGTGGTCCTTGACAATGGCCATTTCCGCCTTCTTTAGAGGCACCTTGAAGTGAGCCAGCACAGTTGTGAGGATAAAACCATATGGGGTGGAATGAGCCTTGGAACCATTTACCACCCTGTCCAGCAGCTGAATGATGAAGTAAGGCCAGTTGATTTGCTTTCCACTATACAGGTACTCCATGAGAGCTTAGTCCACGTAGTTTGCTATGTGCCTTCTCTCCTGCCTGGGCAATACGCATTTGTTGATGAACTCAAACACCACCTTTTAAGGGGGCTTCATCTCGCTCTTGTAGACTGCCCTTGGTTCCACCTCTTCAGCAATGTCACAAAACCTCCTGGTAATTTGTAGTGCAGAAGGAAGACCATCCAGGCTGGGCCACTTCTGCCTTGTATAATCATCATAACCTTCAGATGGAATCCCAAGAACCTCTCCTAGTTCTCTGTCATCAAAAGTAATTTTGGTCCCCTTTACCTGACTGGAGACTCTGCCATCCTTGACTACAACATTGGCCATGAACTCTACAATCTCATTTCTGGCCAGCCTTCCATCTAATTGAAGGACCATGTCCTTCCAGCCCTGCACTTCCAGCTTATCCATTAAGTAGACCATGCCAGATTCCTCTAGATCCTTCAACAATCTCCCCTTCAGAATAATGTGCTTCCCAAATTTTGTTAAGTTGTCTTTCTCTGCACCAGACTCCTCTTTCTCTTCACCACTCCAATCCTCCTCTTCATCAATCTGAACTTTCTTTGATTTTATTGTAGACCTGGTTCTCTTGGCAACAATTGAGGGAGCAGCAGACACTAATGCAGACTTCTTGGAAGAAGTCTTGGCTTTCTTTGGTTTGGGTGTCTGAACCTCAGCATCCCCTAATTGTTCTTCTTGAAGGACGAGTTCCATCTCCTCAATCTCAACAGCCTCTTGATCGGTTACCGCCTATACCACTAAAGAGTGGCAAGTACGGGGTCAATGCAGCTTTTACCCGAAGGGTCAGGATCGATTTCCACAGGGATCTATATATGTGGAAGTTGAGTTCCTAAGTGATCTAATGGTGCGTTGTGTTCTCAGTTGTACTTATCATCAAAGGGTTTTGTAATTCCACTGTGGTTTTAAACGAATTGAGATTGCAAATTAACTAAGTATTATATTTTTGGATGTTTTCTCAATAGATAAAAGGGACTAGGGCTATGACTTTCTCCTAGGTGAATACTTAACGGGATCAAAAACCTAAGTCAAAGACATTATGTTGGGGATTATGATATATCCAATGCACAGAATTACCCACTTTAAACTTCTCAGTAGCTCAAGTAGCTTTGCCCTAATTGCCTCTCTCGAGACCAATTGGGTGTCAAATTTGTGCAAGAAATTTAGGCTCAAGTAGGTTATTACTATCTCTAGGTTTAACCTGTTAATTGGGACTATCAATCTCTTGGTTACATCCCAATTCCTTGTTGGACTGATTTTCCTAGACTCAAGTTCTCTTTCTCAAGAAGGATCCAAGTCAAATAGGCACCAATTAGTGTTTGCAACCACTAATTTAACATGGAAAACACAAATTAATCCAAATATCAACTACCCATAAACATCTAAACCTTAAATAAAAAGACCCATTAAATACCCACACTAGGGTTGAGCCACAACCCTAGCAAATGGGTCTAGCTGCTCATGATAATAAAAGAAAACAAAGAAATCGAAGAAGAATAACCCATAGAATTTAATTACAAACTAATATTTGAAGATTCAATGATAATACACTTCTAAAATTACTCAAAATGGCTTAACAAAGTTGTTCACGAGCTCCTCTTAAAGTTAGATTACAAAATCTCACCTAAAAATGGGAAAAGAAAGTATTTATACTAGGCCGAATTTTATGGACAAAAATACCCCTGCGGGGTTACCGCGGACCGCAAGAAATGGAGTGCGGCCGCGGTGAGTCTTTTTGGCTTCAAGAATCTGCTCTCTGAACTTGGCCACCGCGGCTGCGGTGGCTTCTACTACGGTCGCACGAAATGGATTGCGAACCGCGTTGGCCTTGATCTCCAAAAATCCTAACTCTCTGAATCTCATTAGTGCGATCTGCACAAAATGGTTTGCGGCCGCGTTGATTCCATTGCGGTCCGCACAATATGCTTTGCGGCCGCAATGCTTTAGCTTCCAAAATTTCACCTCTCTGAATCTCCTCACTGCGGACCGCACTAAATGGAGTGCGAACGCAGTAGATCTATTGCATTGTGCTGGACTTGTTCTTGGTACTTGTGCATGTTTCACTCCTTTTTTAGCTGGTTTTGACTAATTTTCACCTTTTTGACCAAACCCTGCAAACAAATACAACATGTAAGCCTTTGGGACTATTTTGTACACATTTTTAATCAAAACTCAAGTAAGAAGGAGTGTAAAATGAAGTATAATCCCTAGTTATCAACTCCCCCAAACTTAAGCTTTTGCTTGTCCTCAAGCAAACAAAATAAGACCCACATCTTAAGATTAAATCCAAGAAAATTCAGTTGCCCTAAGGTGACCTCTTCTAGCATCAATTGGGACTAACAATTGCCCTCAACTCAAATGAATCATTAACAACATCCGACCTTCTAAATATCATGGATTTAGAGTGACACAAGAGCATCAAGAGTTTACTCAACCCATAAAAGAAACTCTTTCTACTACTTTGGTCATTGTGGAGCCCAAACTCATACTCCTCAACTTTCCCTAAGCAGTCCTCACTTTTAGATTGTAGCACTCAGAACAAGGATAATGGAAACACACTCATCTCTCTCGAAAAAAGGTCTCAAGTCCGGCTCTAAGTACCATAAGCTTGCCCCTTATGTGAGTCACCACTAATGTAAGCTTCATTCAACTCAAGATCATATAGGGCTTTTGTGGAAAGATAGTGAAGGCTTTTGGTTCAAGGTAGGAGATATTTGGTCTAAGTAGGTTCCATCTTCCCTTAAGCACTTGGTTTGCTTCATTTTGGCATACATTCTCTTGACTATTTGAGTCATTAAGTTATTTTTGATGGGTTAGAGAGACACACTGTCACTCTTTCTTGTTCGTTTCAAACCTTTTTCTCCTTTCTAAACGTTCCACACCTTTCATCTCTTTTCTTTTATTTATTCCCTTCATTTCTTCTAAATTGTTCGTTCTTTTTGACTTTTTGATTTTTCTTTATGTCTCATTGCCTTCCCTTTTCTTCATTTTGTACTTTTTTCCACTTTGTTGCATTCCTCATCTCTCCCCCAAAATTATGCTTTTGCCTTGTGCTAAGGAAAGATAGGGTGCCAAGAGAGGGTTAGAACGGGTAAAGGCTTGCATCGTGGCTTTTGAAAGAAAAAGGTCTAAGGCTCAAAATGGTTGACTAGGGATATTATCATTGGTAGGCCATGGAAGTTTTCAAGACATCATTCGGATCAAGGAGAGCCTATAATCACATCTCAAGTCAAACTACACTTAGGATTTCGCCTAGACAAACATTCAGGGCAAGTTCTATACTAATGGCACGGGACATGGACTTGCAATTCAAATTCTTACCACACAAGCTATGGGATTGCTAAAGAAATAGAGTCGGGGGCCTACAACGACCTTAGCTAAGATTTGAGCAACACAGTGGTCCTGAAAAATCACTTGATGATTATCGGCCAACACAAGAGTCTCAAGGTCACAATTTTCACCATCCTATACACAATAATTTGTTTTTGACCATAAGATCAAAGAAAAATGTGTTAGGCCCAAGTGAAGATTTGCTTGAGGAACCAGCACTCACTAGACACTATTTACACAAAAAGCAACAAGAAAACAGACTCAACCCCTTAAGAAGGTTGTCATGCCATCCATCATCGGGAAGAGCCACCCGGTTCACACAACTTCCACCTTTGGAAAGAACCGTGGCATTAAGAAAATCAAAGGCTTATTGCACGAAAAAATTCAAAACAAGAAGCTACGAAAGTAAAATAAGAATTTATGAAAGGAAAAATTTGGAAAGTAAGATAAATATATACAAGAGGGAATTTAGTCGAATATACATATGGGGGTATGAATATATACATCAGAAGGGAATTTTATATACAGACCAGAGTTGCAAAATACTAAAAGTAAACTAGAATGGTAAAATTATATACATACCAAAAGTAAAAAAGAAAGCATCATAAAAGGAAAAAGTGTCATATATACAGTCATCCAAATAGGGCTACCCCCTCAAATGAAAGCTAGCATTGTCAAAAATAGCACAAGACAAAAAGAAACTCCATTGGCCCTCCGTCTGCATAGGCTCCTGGTGCTGGGTCCCTGGGTCCTCGGACTGCTCGGGAGCCTGTGACTGGCTCCCTGTAACCTGTGTCTCCTCGGGGACCTGGGACTGTACCGGAATCTGGGGTTGCTCCTGTACTGGCATTTAGGGCTGGGCAGAGGAATTTCCCTACGAGTCTTCCAACTCTATGACAGCATCAACAACTCAGGGAATCACCCTCCTCCTCTTTGGTGGCCTATCTATCTCCTGCTCCGGCTCAGGCTGGGATGCTGGAGCCAGTCATGCAATAGCAGGTCCAATGGTAAGTGATCCACCTTCATCTTTTCTACCTCCACCCTCAACTTCTTCACCGACTCCTTGGAAGCACGAGTCTTTCTCATTTTCTTTGTCTCTTTGGAAAGCTACTTCAATTCATTTCCATGAGAATCAACCGCAGAAATGATCAGCTGCTGGTTCTCTAGGAGCTTCTTATGGTTGTCCAGAAGCTCCTTGAGAGTGTCCTTCGCTGACTGTGGGACTTGTGGCTGAGGAGGTGCAGATTGGGCTGCCACCGATGTAGAAAGTACAGACAGCTTAGAAGTAGCTGCCTGCATCCAGTTGTTGATTATGGCGAGGGTCTGGCTCAATCGGTGGGCAGTCAAGGGATATGCTGTAGATAAGGGAATAGCTGGGGCTGTAGAAGTGGAGGGTCCTGGAATAATGTCTGGGGTGGCTGAGGTAGGTTGAGTAGGAGCCACTACTACCACTGGCTCTTCAGACTGGCCAGTGTTAACAGTGGATTTGCACTTGAAGTTCTTGCCTTTAGGGTTGTCATCACCATGTAGGCTATACCAGGAGAAGGGAGCTTTTTGCTTTATCTTCACATCAAATTTCTTTTTCTCCACCCCTTGATCCTCGAAGTACATGATCAGGAAATTTGGAAAGGGGTAGGATCTATCACCTTTGTTCACCACCCGTGTAATCACCCTGGACATCACATTCCCGATGTTGATCGGGCACCCCGCCATGATCGATGCCACCAATACAACTCGGGAGAGAGGAAGAGAGTTTTCGTGAGTGGTGGGGTCTAGTCTACTGCAAACAAATGTATCCCACCCTTTTTCTTCAAAGTTCAGGGTTCTCCTCAGAATTTTGACTCCCGCTATCAGCCATTGTGGTGTGGTACCTGGGGTTGTCAAGTGCTCGGCTAACCATGTACGGGCATCCTCCCCCAACTCTAACTTCTCTAAGTACAATTTCTCATCCTCCTCCGATAAGTCAAGGTAATCATTGATTGTCTTTCCATCAAACATCACTGTCAGAGTTTGCACCTTAGTCACTTTAGTGTCCTTTTTTATGTGGGTCACATTTGTGTAGAATTATTTGACTAAGTGCTCATTGGCCTCCACTACTTGGCATGAGAAATAGTCCCAGCCTTTTCTCTCTTTGAAGTGCTTCAGACATTGGGGTTGTGAGGCAACAGGTCCTTTGTGATGAATTTTCGCTCCGGTATCAACTTCCTCTCGGGCCACCATCTCGGAACTTGTGAAAGGCTGGTTCACTCACAAACCTGTCTTTCCATGCTTCCGGTTTTCTTGTTCTCTCTACTCCTCCGACTTGGGGCTCACCCCCTCCTTCTTCTTTTGTGGAATTCTCACCGGATAATGAAGTTGTCGGTGAGGTAGAATATTCATTGTCATTGGCTGCAGCTGAGACCTCAGACGACTTAGAAGACCTCTATGCTGATGCTCGGGCAGGAGGGGAGCTTGGAGGTGTATTTGTCAATCTGAACCTCTCCGAAAAGTCAAGGACATACTGTGGCACGAAATCTGAGTCAGATGCCTCCTGGGAGGATGCATACTCACTTCCCGAATGGGAAGTAGCTATATCCAAAGCTTTAATTGTCTTTCTGGTCTCTTTGATACTTTTTCGGACTTGGGGAGTCAATTTGATCATTCATTTTCCTCTCCCCCGGGAGGACTCTCCTCTTCCCTGTTGTTTTCTACCACCGCCTCTTGATTGAACCATTGTCTGCAAGTGGAATTCAGTTTAAGTTTGTTAGTATCACAACATTGGATGAATTAGTGAAGAATAAGGATGCATGTAATTGAAGGTGGATTTGCAGAATATGCAGACTGCGGACCGCACAAAATGAAGTGCGGACGCAAAGAAGGTATCGTGGACCGCACAAAATGCACCGCGGTCCGCACTGAGGTGGGGTTCAGACTACCCACTCTCTGAAGAAGGCCACTGCGGACCTCACAAAATGGACCGCGGTCTGCACTAAGGTGGGGTTCAGACTACCCACTCTCTGAAGAAGGTGACTGCGGACCGCACAAAATCCATTGCGGTCGCGATTCCTCTTTGAGGCCTTTCAAAACTTTTAGCACCGCGGTCCGCATAAATTACCATCGCGGACCGCACAGACTATCAAGCTAGGGTTTCAAATTACTGTTCAATTTTAGCCTAAAATCACATGTTATTGATCCCCTAGGTGTGTAATCAGTGTATTAAAACTAATTAGTCCTAATTTAACTACTATTAAGCAAACCCTAGCATTGATTTAAATAAAAGGGAAGAAAAAGATGAAGAAAAACAACTATTTTAAAAAAACGAAAATAACAAGGTTAAACAAATAAGAAAACAAAATTAACATTACCAGATGTAGGATGCTGTGTAGATGAATGATATGTAGCAGTTGAATTAAAAATAGGGGATGAACGGTGATTTATTTTTCTACTGTTGAGTGTGCAAAGAGCGTAAAGTGTAAAATGAGGGCGTCAGGCCTTATTTATAGAAAAAGACCTGGGACCCACTTCACCTACCCCACCGCGGACCGCACAAAATGGCACCGCGGTCCGCGGTACTCAGATTGACTTGGTACTGGGCAGATGTCCACTGTGGACCGCAAGAAATGCAGTGCGGCCACAGTGGTCCACCGCGGACCGCACAAAATTGCATTGCGGCCGTGGTGGAAAACTTCAGAGAGCCCTTTTCACTGTGAAATCACTTTGCGGACCGCATTGAAATTTTGCCCCCACACTAAGGTCTTTGCGGCCGCACAAAATATAATGTGGCCGCAGTGCAAACTTCAGAGAACTCATTTTTTTTTTCCAACTTAGTCCTACACTGCATCAAAACAATCCTACAACATCCCACAACCAGTTAGTCCAAAAACAAATCTTATACTACAAACAAAATCAGAGAAAGACAAAAAGAAAAACACATGGGTTGCCTCCCAAGAAGCGCCTATTTAACGTCGCGGCACGACGCAAGTTACCCTCAATTCACTTTAGATGGAGCAGTGCCACCACGTGGCTGTTATCAATCTTGCCCAAGTAGTGCTTGACCATGTGCCCATTAACTCTGAAAATCTCCCCACTTTTGTTATTTAAATCAAGTGCAGCAAACGGAGTCACAAACACCACTTCAAAAGGTCCACTCCATTTCGACTTAAGCTTTCCCAGAAATAAACGTAACCGAGAGTTGAACAAGAGAACCATATAACCCACTTTGAATTCCTTGCCACGAGCATATTTATCATGAAGGTACTTCATTTTGTCCTTGTACAAGGAAGAACTGGAGTAGGCATGGATTCTGAATCCATCAAGTTCATTAAGGTGCTCCACACGAAGATTGGCTTCCACATCCCATTCAAGATTCAGCTTCCTCAAAGCCCACATGGCCTTGTGCTCTAACTCAACAGGTAGATGTCAAGCTTTTTCAAACACCAACCGGTACAGAGACATACCAATCGGGGTCTTGTAACCAGTCCTATAAGCCCATAGAGCGTCATCCAACTTCTTTGACCAATCGATCCTATTTGCATTGATCGTCTTTGACAATATATTCTTGATTTCTCTGTTTGAGACTTCAACTTGGCCACTCGCTTGAGGATGATAAGGGGTGGAAACTTTGTGATTGACACCATACTTTTCAAGTAAAGTGTCAAAAGCTCTATTACAAAATGCGACCCCCCATCACTGATGATTGCACAAGGAGTGCCAAACCTTGTAAAAATGCTCTTTCTGAGAAATGCAACAACACTCCGGGCCTCATTGTTGGGTAGAGCCACGACTTCGACCCATTTTGAAACATAATCAACCGCCACGAGAATGTATGTGTTCCCACATGAGCTAACAAAGGGGCGCATAAAATCGATGCCCATACATCAAAAATATCCACTTCGAGAATGGTATTGAGAGGCATCTCATCTTTCTTCGAAATTCCCCCTACTCTATCACATTCGTCACATATCTTGACTAAGTCACTAGCATCATTGTACAAGGTGGGCCAATAGAAACCACAACTTAAGACTTTTGAAGTGGTCCTTGCCCCACCATGATGGCCACCATAAGGAGAGGAGTGGCATGACTCAAGAATTGGCCCTTGCTCTTCCTCGGGCACACAATGCCGGATGACACCATCAGTGCATATCTTGAATAAATACGGTTCATCCCAATAATAATCCATGATATCACGTCTAAGCTTCCTCCTTTGGTTAGAAGAGAGCTCAAACGGGACAACTGGTGACAATGTAGTTGGCGATGTCCGCGAACCATGGCATTTCTTGCATAGATACGGAGAGAAGTTGTTCATCCAGGAAACTATCATCAATCTCAAGCCCATCACTAGGTCGCCCTTTCTCCTCCAAACGGGAAAGTTGGTCGGCAACTTGGTTCTCACTCCCCTTTCTATCAATGATCTCCAAATCAAACTCTTGAAGCAATAACACCACCGCATAAGTCTAGCCTTGGAATTCTTTTTCGTCATGAGATACCGGAGTGTCGCATGGTCAGTGTGAACAACGACCTTGGCACCCATAAGATAAGGACGGAATTTATCCATTGCAAAGACTATAGCCAATAACTCCTTCTCGGTGACGGTGTAGTTCATTTGGGTGGAATTCATTGTCGTTCTTGCATAGTAAATGGGGTGAAAGATCTTGTTCACCATTTGTCCCAAAACCGCCCCCACTGCCACATCACTAGAATCACCCATTAGATCAAAAGGAGAGCTCCAATCCAGCACGGTGATAATTGGCGTGATGCTTAGCTTGTGCTTCAACAACTCAAATGCACTCATGCAATTCTCATCAAAGTGGAACTTGGCATCTTTCTATAACAATTTGCAAAGAGGATTGACCACCTTCGAGAAGTCCTTAATGAAGCGCCGGTAAAACCCGGCATGCCCAAGAAAGCTACGGACTCCCTTTACCGAAGTTGGAGGTGGCAATTTGGAAATGACCTCATTCTTGGCCTTGTCAACTTCAATTCCATTCCTTGAGATTTTGTGACCCAACACTATCCCTTCTTCAACCATAAAATGGCATTTTTCCCAGTTGAGCACTAGGTTGGTTTCTTCACAACGAGCGAGGACTTTATCAAGGTTGGACAAGCATTCATCAAAAGAGTCACCAACCACACTGAAATCATCCATGAATACCTCTAGAAAGTCTTCAACCATGTCAGTGAAAATTGCCTTCATGCATCGCTGAAATGTAGTGGGTGCATTGCACAATCCAAAAGGCATCCTGGAAAAAGCAAATGTCTCATAGGGACAGGTGGAGGTTGTCTTTTCTTGGTCTTCCGGAGCAATCAAGATTTGTTTATAGCCTGAATACCTGTCCAAAAAGCAATAGAAAGCTCTACCCGCAAGTCTGTCAAGCATTTGGTCCAAGAAAGGTAATGGGAAGTGATCCTTGCGAGTCACCTTGTTCAATTTGCGATAATCCATGCATACCCGCCAACCTGTGACTGTCCTTGTTGGGATAAGTTCGTTCTTGTCATTTTGAACCACGGTCATACCACCCTTTTTTGGAACACATTGGACCGGAGAAGTCTAATCACTATCTGAGATTGGGTAGACGACCCCTGCATCAAGCCACTTGATTGTTTCTTTCTTCACAACTTATTGCATTGCTTCATTTAGCCTCCGTTGATGTTCTACGAAAGGCTTTTCTCCATCTTCGAGAATGATTTTGTGCATACAAAATGCGGGGCTTATTCCCCGAATATCTGCAAGTGTCCATCCTATGGCCTTCTTCCTCCTTTGTAACACTTTGAGAGTAGATTCTACCTGCAATTTGGTTAGGCAAGATGAAAGTATAACAGGTAAAGTACGAGAAGGACCAAGAAATTCATACTTGAGGTGTGGTGGAAGTGGCTTCAACTCCGATATAGGTGGCTCTTCAATTGAAGGCTTTGTCGGAGGAGTTTTCCGATTCTCCAAATCCAAGGATAACTTTCGAGGACCATATGAGTAAGAACCCATGCCTTGTAGAGAATTGGTACTCTCGATCAAGCCATTTACCACAATATCATCATGGTTCAATAAAGTTGCCTCCACGGGATATTCAACATTTATCATTGAGCTTGTTTCATCAATAATGACCTTGGTGACAAGGTCCATGAAAGAACAAACATTCGTGCTATTGGGTTGCTTCATTGACTTGCACACGTGGAACACAACCTTTTCATCGCCCACCCGGAAGGTGAGCTCACCGGCCTCCACGTAACTAAGGCCTTCCCCGTTGCAAGGAAGGGCCTTCCCAAAATGATAGGAACCTCATAATCCACCTCACAATCCAAGATAACAAAATCCGCGGGCAAGATGAACTTGTCAACCCGCACCAAAACATCATCAATGATTCCTAAAGGCCTCTTCATAGATCGATCCGCCATTTGAAGGCGCGTGGAAGTAGCCCGAGGTTGACCTATCCCCAAAGTTTTGAAGACCGAATATGGCATCAAGTTTATGCTAGCTCCGAGGTCACACAATGCTTTAGCGAAATTCGCACTCCCAATTGTACAAGGAATGGTGAATTCACTGGGGTCTTCAAGCTTGGGTGCCATTGAATGCACTATGTCACTCACTTGGTGAGTCATCTTTATAGTTTCGCACTCTATTAACCTTTTCTTTGTGACCAAGTCCTTCATGAACTTGGCATACCCAGGCATTTGCTCTAAATCTTCAACCAACGGAACATTTATGGATAAGCCCTTCATCATGTCGATAAATTTCTTGAATTGATTCTCTTGCTTTTGCTTTGCCAACCTTTGAGGATAAGGAGGAGGATTCCTAGGAAATGGTTCCTTATCCTTTGGTACGACCGGCTCCGGTATATTAATTACGTGTTCCCTAGACGGGTTCACGTCACTTTGCAATTCTTCTTCTTGGTCATGAATATCAATCCTCACCTCACTAGTTGTAGGCTCTTCTAACACTTGCTCAACCTCAATCGGAACCTCATCATTTGGAAATTCATCATCATCACCAACAACTCTCTTTTGTTTAGAAGAACTAGCCTCACTACCTCGTCCACTTCTTGTGGTCACCGCCATGGCGTGACCGGTATTGTTGTTGTTGTTCCCACCCTTGGGGTTCACCACCGTATCACTTGGTAGTGCTCCCTTCGGGCGTGTGTTCAAGGCTTGAGAGATTTGTCCCATTTGCACTTCAAGATTTTGAATGGAGGTGTTATGGGAGGCAAGTTGAGCATCAGAATCCGCATTGTGATCCATCATTTGTTTGAACATTTTCTCAATTCTACCCATATCATTACTTGAGGAACCTTGGCCTTGTGATTGATAAGGGAGTGGATTGTTGGGCTGTTGGTACATCGGGTTATTATTGTTCCCACTCCAATTGTTTTTATTGTTGTTCCCCCAATTATTTGAATTTTTGTTCCCCCAATTGCTTGAATGGTTATTCCCCCAATTGCTTGAGTTGTTGTTATTGTTCCAATTGCGTTGCCTTTCATTGTTCCAATTTTTGTTGTTGCCTTGATTGTTCCCTTGTCCTTGATAATTGTTGGCATACATGACATCCTCATCTTGATCATAATAAGAATCCTCTTGACTATACCCACTCGATCCTTGGTCACCTTGAACATTGTTGTTTTGCATTTGATTTCCACGAGGTCTTCTCTTGTTCACCAAAACATTTACCCTCTCCATAGCATTCACTTGCTTCGGCCCTTGTAATTGTTGAAGCTTTGCCTTATCAAGTTGATTCATGGTGGTGGTAAGCTCGGCAATTGCTTGCCCATGTTCTTGAAGTTCTTTGTGAAGACCATTAACACCTGGATAACCCTGAGGCACATTTGCTCTACTTTGCCATGCTGACAAAGTGTCAGCCATTTCATCTAAGACCTCACATGCCTCATTGTAAGGTAGCTTCATGAAGTTGCCCCCAACCAATTGATTGACCATACATTGATTGGTGGTATTTATGCCTCGGTAAAAGGTATGTTGTATCATGGCCTCAGTCATGTCATTGTTTGGATACTCCTTTACCATGGTCCGATAGCGCTCCCAAATCTCATGCAAAGGCTCATTTGGATCTTGTTTGAAAGCCAATAGTTCATCTCTAAGTGGTGCTATGTGACTAGGAGAGAAGAATTTTGCAATGAACTTGTCTGCTAGCTTATCCCATATGGATATGGAGAGGTTGGGAAGTCGCTCCAGCCAATCAAGTGCCTTCCCTCGAAGAGAGAAGGGAAATAACCGAAGCCTCAAGGAATCCTCTGAGACATTCTTCTGCTTACTTCCCTAGCATGTATCCACAAAGCCCTTCAAATGCTTGTAAGCATTTTGGTGGGCGGCTCTGGTGAAATATCCTCGCTGCTCCAAGAGTTTCAGCATCACATTTGTGATTTGGAAGTTCCCCGCTCGGATCCTAGGCGGGACAATAACACTCGTGTACCCCTCGTTTGGAAGTACCCGAGGGGCAACTCTCGGAGGTGGAGGCAAGGAAGGGTTTGGAATATCCTCATTAACATTGGCATGTCGGCCCCGTCTTTGAGGTGGTACCTTTAGTTCATCTTCTCCATTGTCAAACACCACCTCCCCCGGAATAACATTACCCAAAGGATCCGCCACTAGTACCTGAATTGATTCAACACACACGTTAACAAAAGAAGGAAGGGAAAACACACTACACCACTATTCACGTAGATAATCAACATCGTAAAAGCTCCCCGGCAACGACGCCAAAAAGTGATCGACTCCCGCCTATACCACTAAAGAGTGGAAAGTACGGGGTTAATGCAACTTTTACCCGAAGGGTCGGGATCGATTTCCACAGGGAACTATATATGTGGGAGTTGAGTTCCTAAGTGATCTAATGGTGCGTTGTGTTCTCAGTTGTACTTATTATCAAAGGTTTTTGTAATTCCACTGTGGTTTTAAACTAATTGAGATTGCAAATTAACTAACTATTAGATGTTTTCTCAATAGATAAAAGGGACTAGGACTATGACTTTCTACTAGGTGAATACTTAACGAGATCTAAAACCTAAGGCAAAGGCGTTATGTTGGGGATTGTGATATAGACAATGCACGGAATTACCCACTCTACACCTCTCGGTAGCTCGAGTGGCTTTGCCCTAATTGCCTCTCTCGAGACCAATTGGATGTCAAATTTGTGCAAGAAATTTAGGCTCAAGTAGGGTATTACTATCTCTAGGTTTAACCCGTTAATTGGGACTATCAATCCCTTGGTTACATCCCAATTCCTTGTTGAACTGATTTTCCTAGACTCAAGTTCTCTTTCTCAAGAGGACCCAAGTCAAATAGGCACCAATTAGTGTTTGCAACCACTAATTTAACATGGAAAACACAAATCAGTCCAAATATCAACTACCCATAAACATCTAAACCTTAAATAAAAAAACCCATCAAATACTCACACTAGGGTTGAGCCACAACCCTAGAAAATGGATCTAGCTGCTCATGATAATAAAAGAAAACAAAGAAATAGATGAAGAATAACCAATAATTACAAACTAATATTTGAAGATTCAATGATAAAACACTTCTAAAATTACTAAAAATGGGTTAACAAAGTCGTTCACGAGCTCCTCTTAAAGTTAGATTACAAAAGCTCACCTAAAAATGGGAAAAGAAAGTATTTATACTAGGCCAAATTTTCTGGACAAAAATACCCCTGCGGGGTTACCGCCGACCGCAAGAAATGGAGTGTGGCCGCGGTGAGGCTTTTTGGCTTCAAGAATCTGCTTTATGAACTTGGCCACCGCGGGCCGCATGAAATGCACCGCGGCCGCGGTGGCTTCTACTGCGGTCGCACAAAATGGATTGCAGACCGCGTTGGCCTTGATCTCCAAAAATCCTAGATCTCTGAATCTTATTAGTGCAGTCCGCACAAAATGGTTTGCGGCCGCGTTGATGCCATTGCGGTCCACACAATATGCTTTGCGGCCGCAATGCTTTAGCTTCCAAAATTTCACCTCTCTAAATCTCCTTACTGCGGACCGCACTAAATAGAGTGCGGCCGCAGTAGATCTATTGCACTGTGCTTGGACTTGT
>ML247078.1:0-27000 GCA_005239495.1 Nicotiana undulata
TACTTTGCAAACCTCAGTAGGGCCTCTACCTGACCTCGTCACTACTTGACTGCGGTTAGGCTTTGCACTTACTGGGTACCGAATGTAGAGTACTCCGCCCTTCTGCGCATGTTTTTTTCCCATGTGCAGATCCAGGTCCTAGTACGCGGTATCTCAGCTAGCCAGCAGCAGCGGTATCAGGAGACTCTAGGTATAATCTGCAGCGTCCACAGATCTCCGAGTCCCCTTCCTATCTTGCCGTTGTAGTACTTGTAGATGAAATTATACGGTCTTTTCTATCCAGTTGTACCTATTGAGCAGTAGAGTAGCTTGTGATGTATTGTGATATTCCGGGTTCTGGGTAAAGTAACTGTTAATGCCGAGCGGCTCAACTTTAGTATGATTTATTTCACTTACTATTATTTTACTTGTTTTATCTAAATTTTGCTTAAGTAATAGGCTTACCTAGTCGTCTAGACTAGATGCCGTCACGAGACCCAGTCGGAGGGAAAATTGGGTCGTGACAACGACTGAGTTCCAATAATATATTGAGCATGACTAAAGCACAAACATGATCTCTACCATGAAGGCAAACAAGTTCAACAACATGTAAACACAGAACAACAGATAATATCTATTAGGCCTCACGGGACGAACCAAGTCTCAATTCCTCGCGGTGCACACCCACACGTCCGTTACCTAGCGTGGGTATGTGGGTATCACCACCAAACAATCACATGATATCAATTTCTTCAGGTTTATACCCTCAAAGCCAGAGTTAAACCTGTTACTTACCTCAAAACCAGCAAAAATCCTAGACTACAGTGCCTTTATCTCTAGACTCGGCCTCCGAGTGATTCAAATCTGTTCACAAACAATTCAAAATACTCAACACGGATCGTAGGAATGAATCCCAAAAGAATTTACTAATTTTCCGGATAAAATCCAAATATCATTTTAATATTTAGCAGTGGGACCCACATTTTTAAATCCCGAAAAAACTTACGAAATCCGAACACCCGTTCTGATACCAGTTCAACCATATAAAAATTATCGAATTCCGACATCGGATTGCCTTGCAAATCCTCAATTAAAGTTTTGAAGATTTCTACCATTTTCAACCCAATCTTTACCTATTTGAATTCAACAATCTTCCCACAACCTTATGGTCACAAGCATGTATAACTAATACTTTCACATACAAGAATCATTCTCCTAATCACCCATCTTTACCCAAAAAACAATTTCGAAATTAAAGACTAGGGTATGGAATCCTTACCTCTTAGATGAAGATTTTGTGATTGGGTTCCTTGATTCTTGAAGATTGATGCAAGAATGGATGATTTGAATGTTCGGTTTCCTCCTTGTCTTTCTAAATGCTCTCACCTCTCTCTAGAATGCTCAGAGAATCACCCCAAAATAAACCCCAAAGTCTATTTATCAACATGGGGTCGGGTTATGAAAATAGGAAGATTGAGCCTCTAAAACAAGGTCTGCGAATGCATAATGCGTCGCAGAATGGGTATGCGGGCCAAAAAACCATCGCATAACTCGGTCACATATCTTGGGAAATTCTAGTCCACTCTGCGACCTATTTTGCGGTCACATATCAAGTATGCGGACCGCATATTTGATATGCGATCGCATAATCTCTTCCACAGGATCGCATTGTTTTCAGCCTTTGGTAATTTGATCATAAATTTGAGTAGGGATGTCCAAGTGACAAACGGTTTAAAGCGTTGGAAACTAGTCTCGAAGAGCTTTAATTTTATAGGTTATACACCATATACATCTTCATATATTGATATCTATTCTCGTTTGAAGTTAGATCTTATGCAAACTCACTTGAAACTTTATCCCATCATATAATTTTCAACTTAACTTAGACTTAAGGCTCTTCTTAGACCCTAAACCATTTTTAATGCACCTCATACATATATTGTCATGATCAATTAATATCATTCAAATTACCAGTCTTGTTCATACCCGAATTGATATAATTAGCACCCGTCAATCTTCTTAATGGTCTTAAAACACTTAGAAATTTTTTCGGGGTGTTACACTAGAACTCTTCCACCAAGGAAGAGTAAAGCATTAGAACTCTAGTTAATCTTTATTTACTAACTCTATAAATATCAGTGTGGTTCTCTTTTATATGTGATGCACACATACTGAAGTTAAGCAAGAATTGAGAGCAAAATAGCAAGGCATTTTGTGAGCAATTCCTGTGAGTTTTAAGAGTGCGATCCTGAAGCTACACAAACCAGATTAAAGAACCAGCTCCATAAAGAGTTTTAAGTGTATTTCTATATTTCTAGTTCAAAGTGTATTAGTCATTTTGAGTTGTACCTTTCAGCTTTCTTAGAAGCAAATTGTACTAGGTACCTAAGTTGTATCTTTCAAGTTAGAGTTAACTTGAAGTAGTCGCAACAACTTGTGGCGTGTTTCTATAAGGGTTAGAGTTAATCCTTAGGTTTGTAAGAGATTGAAAACTCGAGTTGTTCAAGTTAGAGTTAACTTGAAGCCGTCGCAACAACCCGTGACTGATTGCTATAAGGGTTAGAGTTAATCCTTAGGTTTGCAAGAGTGTGTAAACTTTGTTGTTGGCTCAGAGTTGTAGTGAAGTGTCTGGAGAAAATCCTATTGGGTAGTAGGTCGTGATTTTTTTCACCTTTGTCCCGGGTGTTTTCCACGTAAATATCCTTGTGTCCTTTAAATTCTGCATTTATTTTTCCACAACAGTAGTATAAGGAACACATAGAAGAACTAGGTCCTTTTATAATCTGTGCACGCAAAAAATTAGACATCACACAAATCATCCTCCCCTTATTGTGTGGTATTGAAGTATAAAACATCAATTGGTATCAGCGGGTTATCCTTGAAGAGGCTAACACCTTAAGAAAATATCAAGATGAGTGCACTACCTGGAAACTGTAAAGAGCAATCCACCACTAGGCCACCACTATTATATGATTACTATTATTCTTTGGGGAAGGAGAGGAGAATAGATAACTTGCAGATGACTAATGGATGCTTCAAATGTGGTAAAAAGAACCACATGATCAAGAACTATCCTATGTGGAAAGTCGAGTGGAAATATGAGAAATTTGAAAGAACTAACAGGTTCATGACAAGAAGAACTACAACAAAAGGTCACAAAGCAATGGTTGCTACTTGGAAAGATAGTTCAGGTGAGGACATTGATGATAATGTTGAACGAGCTCTCATATCAATTCGAGAATCTGAAGATGAACCTGATGAAGATTATGAGATAAGTTTTCTGGACCTTAATGATAAAATTAAACTCCTTTGTAAAGATAGACTATCAGAATTGTTGCTAACTTTAATTGATGAATCTAAGAATATAAGTTCTGAAAAGAACAGTTGTTAAAGGAGTGCCATTTTGAAAGTCAAGTGCAAAAACCTAGAACTTAGGGCTTGTGAAACTGAAAATGAAAATATTGTCTTGAAGAACCAGGTTCATGCACTTGATACATTTGTTCTAGAACTTATATTTGAAAATCAGAAATTGAAGTTAGAAGCAGGTAAAGAAATAACCAGTGATATACAACTCAATCTAGATGACATAAGGAAGGTTAAAGATGAGTTATACAAAAAGGAAGATAATGTAAGAGTTTTGAAAGAGGAATTGACAAAGGTTAAACATAAGCTTGATAGAACATGTAAATGGAACAGGCCCTCTGATGTACTTTCATGGCTACAAGAACACCATAGTAGAAATAGAAAGGGACTTGGCTTTTGGAACTCTGCACCTAAATGGGATCCCAAAAGCAAGTACATCACACTACCTGAGAATAAAATTTGCACACACTGTGGTAACACTGGTCACTATAAAAGTGAATGCACTGCAAAAGAAAAGGCAAGTCATAGGAATAATTAATTTATTCAAGGGAAGAATAGGCTACCAAGTTTGTCTAAAAAGAATTTGATTCATCCTTTTGCCTATAGAAAGGGACCCAAACCCCTGATTTCCTTTTGCAGGTCCAAGTGAAGGGAAGCAACCAAATATGGTACATGGATAGTGGCTGCTCAAAGCACATGACAGGAAACAGAACCAGTTCTTTTCACTTGAGGACCTCAAAGGAGGTAATGTTTCCTTTGTAAATGGGAAGAAAGGTGAGATCATTGGGGTTGGAAAGGTAATTAAGACTGATTCTAACTCTATTGAGAACGTCCACTTGATAGATGGACTAAAGTACAGTGTAATAAGTGCATCACAATAGTGTGATAGAGGTAACATGGTAGCATTCACCTATACCAAATGCTTTGTGATTAATCTTACCACTAACAAGATTGTTTTGCAGGGAAAAAGAGTGAACAATATATATGTTGTAGATCTGTCCACACTTTTAGGAATGAACTCACTTTCTTAAGTGTGTTGGATAATGAGTCCCTCCTTTGGCACAAGAGACTTGGACATGCAGTCTAAGTCAACTAAACAAATTAGTCTCCAATGACCTGGTGATAGGGCTGCCTAACATTAAGTTCAAGGAAGATAAAGTTTGTGAGGCTAGTTAAAGGGAGAAACAGGTAAGATCCTCTTTTAAAAGCAAGAAAGTGATAAGTACTGATAACTAGGGATTATACTTCATTTTACACTCCTTCTTACTTGATTTTTGATTAAAAATGTGTACAAAATAGTCCCAAAGGCTTACATGTTGTATTTGTTTGCAGGGTTTGGTCAAAAAGGTGAAAATTAGTCAAAACCAGCTCAAAAAGGACTGAAACATGCACAACTACCAAGAACAAGTCCAAGCGTAGTGAAATAGATCTACTGCGGCCACACTCCATTTAGTGCGTTCCGTAGTGAAGAGATTCAGAGAGGTGAAATTTTGGAAGCCAAAGCATTGCGGCCGCAAAGCATACTGTGCGGACCGCAATGGTATTAACGCGGTTGCAAACCATTTTGTGCGGACCGCACTAATTAGATTCAGAGAGCTAGGATTTTTGGAGATCAAGGTCAACGCGGTACGCAATCCATTTTGTGCGGCCGCAGTAGAAGCCACCGCGGTTGCGGTGCATTTCATGCGGCCCGCGGTGGCCAAGTTCAGAGAGCAGATTCTTGAAGCCAAAAAGCCTAACCGCGGACGCACTCCATTTCTTGCGGTCCACGGTAACCCCGCATGGGTATTTTGTCCAGACAATTCGACCTAGTATAAATACTTTCTTTTTCCATTTTTTAGGTCAGCTTTTGTAATCTAACTTTAGCAGGAGCTCTTGAACGACTTTGTTAAGCCATTTTGAGTAATTTTAGAAGTGTTTTATCATTGAATCTTCAAATATTAGTTTGTAATTAAATTTTATGGTTTATTATTCATATAATTCTATGTTTTCTTTTATTATCATGAGCAGCTAGACCCATTTGCTAGGGTTGTGGCTCAACCATATTGTGGGTATTTGATGGGTCTTTTGATTTAAGGTTTAGATGTTTATGTGTAGTTGATATTTGGGCTGATTTGTGTTTTCAATGTTAAATTAGTGGTTGCAAATACTAATTGGTGCCTATTTGACTTGGGTTCTTCTTGAGAAAGAGAACTTGAGTCTAGGAAAATTAGTCCAACAAGGAATTGGGATGTAACCAAGAGATTGATAGTCCCAATTGACGGGTTAAACCTAGAGATAGTAATACCCTACTTGAGCCTAAATTGCTTGCACAAATTTGACACCCAATTGGTCTCGAGAGAGGCAATTGGGGCAAAGCCACTCGAGCTACCGAGAGGTATAGAGTGGGTAATTTCATGCATTGGCTATATCACAATCCCCAACATAACGTCTTTGTCTTAGGTTTTAGATCCTGTTAAGTATTCACCTAGGAGAAAGCCATAACCCTAGTCCCTTTTATCAATTGAGAAAACATCCAAAACTATAATAGTTAGTTAATTTGCAATCTCAATTAGTTTAAAACCACAGTGGAATTACAAAACACTTTGATGAGAAGTGCAACTGAGAACACAACGCACCATTAGATCACTTAGGAACTCAACTCCCACATATATAGCTCCCTGTGGAAATCGATCACGACCCTTCGGATAAAAGCTGCATTGACCCCGTACTTGCCACTCTTTAGTGGTATAGGTGGGAGCTGATCACTTTTTGGCACCGTCGCCGGTGAGCTTTTACAGTGTTGACTATCTACGTGAATAGTGGTGTAGTGTGTTTTCCCTTCCTTCTTTTGTTAACGTGTGTGTTGAATCAGTTCAGGTACTAATGACGGATCCTTTGGGTAATGTTATTCCGGGGAGGAGGTGTTTAGCAATGGAGAAGATGAACTAAATCAGGTACCACCTCCAAGATGTGGCTGACAGGCCAATGCTAATGAGGATATTCCAGACCCTCACCCGCCTCCACCTCCGAGAGTTTCGCCTCGGGTACTTCCAAATGAGAAGTACGCGAGTGTTATTGTCCCGCCTAGGATCCGGGGGGAACTTCCAAATCACAAATGTGATGCTGACACTCTTGGAGCAGCGGGGCTATTTCACCAGAGCTGCCCACCAAAATGCTTACAAGAATTTGAAGGGCTTCGTGAATACATGCTGGGGAAGTAAGCAGACGAATGGCTCAGAAGATGCCTTGAGGCTTCGGTTATTTCCCTTCTCTCTTTGAGGGAAGGCACTTGATTGGTTGGGGCGACTTCCCAACCACTCCATATCCACATGGGATGAGCTAGCAGACAAGTTCATTGCAAAATTCTTCTCTCCTAGTCACATGGCAGCGCTTAGACATGAAATATTGGCTTTCAAGCAAGATCCCAACGAGCCTTTGCATGAGATTTGGGAGCGCTATCGGGTCATGGTAAAGGAGTGTCAAAATAATGACATGACTGGGGCCATGATACAGCAGACCTTCTATAGAGGCATAAATAGAGTCAATCAGTGTGTGGTTAATCAATTGGACGGAGGCAACTTCATGAAGTTAACCTACCCCGAGGCATGTGAGGTATTAGATGAAATGGCTGACACGTCGTCAGCATGGCAAAGTAGAGCAAACGTACCTCAGGGTGATTCAGGTGTTAATGGTATTCACAAAGAACTTCAAGAACATGGGCAAGCAATTGCCGAGCTCACTACCACTATGAATCAACTTGCCAAGGCATAGCTTCAACAATTACAAGGGCCGAAGCAAGTAAATACCATGGAGGGAGTGAATGTTTTGGTGAACAAGAGAAGACCTCGGGGAAATCTAATGCAAAACAACAATGTTCAAGGTGACCAAGGATCAAGTAGGTATAGTCAAGAAGAGTCATATGATGATCAAGATGAGGATGTCATGTATGCTAATAATTACCAAGGTCAAGGGAACAACCAAGGCAACATTTAAAATTGGAGCAATCAAAGGCAACGCAATTGGAACAATAACAACAATTCTCGTAATTGGGGGAACAACAACAACCAACAATGGGGAATCAATAATGATAACAATTGGAGCGGAGGCAATAATAACAACAATTGGGGTGGAAACGGTAACCGGGGGTCGGGCTTTCAAAGGCCCCCGATGTACCAACAATCCACCCCCCTATCAAGCTCAAGGTCAAAGCTCCTCAAGTAATGACATAGGAAGAATTGAACAAATGTTCAAGCAAATGATGGAGCGCAATGTAGACTCTGATGCTCAATTGGCCTCCCATAACACCTCCATTCAAAATCTTGAGGTGAAAATGGGACAAATTTATCACGCCTTGAACACACGCCCGAAGGGATCACTACCAAGTGATATGGTGGTGAACCCCAAGGGTGGGAACAACAACAACAACACCGGTCACGCCATGGCGGTGACCACAAGAAGTAAAAAAGGCGGTGAGGCTAGTTCTTATAAACAAAAGAGAGTTGTTGATGATGATGATGAATTTCCAAATTATGAGGTTCTGATTGAGGTTGAGCAAGTGGTAGAAGAGCCTACAACTAGTGAGGTGAGTATTGATATTCATGACCAAGAAGAAGAATTGCAAAGTGACGTGAACTCGTCTAGGGAACACGTAATTGATATACCGGAGTCGGTCGTACCAAAGGATAAGGAGCCATTGCCTAAGCCTCCTACTCCTTATCCTCAAAGGTTGGCAAAGCAAAAGCAAGAGAATCAATTCAAGAAATTTATCGACATGATAAAGGGCTTATCCATAAATGTTCTGTTAGTTGAAGCTTTAGAGCAAATGCCTGGTTATGCCAAGTTCATGAAGGACTTGGTCACAAAGAAAAGGTCAATGGAGTGAGAAACTATAAAGATGACTCACCAAGTGAGTGCCATAGTGCATTTAATGGCACCCAAGATTGAAGACCCTGGTGCATTCACCATTCCTTGTACAATTGGGAGTGCGGATTTTGCCAAAGCATTGTGTGACCTCGGAGCTAGCATAAACTTGATGCCATATTCAGTCTTCAAAACTCTAGGGATAGATCAACCTCGGGCTACTTTCATACGTCTTCAAATGGCAGATCGATCTATGAAGAGGCCTTTAGGAATCATTGATGATGTTTTGGTGTGGGTTGACAAGTTCATCTTGCCCACATATTTTGTTATCTTGGATTGTGAGGTGGATTATTAAGTTCCTATCATTTTGGGAAGGCCCTTCCTTGAAACAGGGAAGGCCTTAGTTGACGTGGAGGCCGGTGATCTCACCTTCCGGGTGGGCGATGAAAAGGTTGTGTTCCACGTGTGCAAGTCAATGAAGCAACCCAATAGCACAGAAGTGAGTTCTTTAATGGACCTTGTCACCGAGGTCATTATTGATGAAACAAGCTCAATGATAAATGTTGAAGATCCCATGGAGGCAGCTTTATTGAACCATGATGATATTGTGGTGGATGGCTTGATCGAGAGTACCAATACTCTACAAGGCATGGGTTCTTACTCATATGGTCCTCTAAAGTTATCCTTGGATTTGGAGAATCGGAAAACTCCTCCAACAAAGCCTTCAATTGAAGAGCCAACTACATTGGAGTTGAAGCCACTTCCACCACACCTCAGGTATGAATTTATTGGTCCTTCTCGTACTTTACATGTTATACTTTCATCTTGCCTAACCAAATTGCAGGTAGACTCTACTCTCAAAGTGTTACAAATGACGAAGAAGGCCATAGGATGGACACTTGCAGATATTCGGGGAATAAGCCCCGTATTTCGTATGCACAAAATCATTCTCGAAGATGGAGCAAAGACTTCCGTAGAACATCAATGGAGGCTAAATGAAGCAGTGCAAAATAATCAAGTGGATTGATGCAGGGGTCGTCTACCCAGTCTCGAATAGTGCTTGGACTTCTCTGGTCCAATGTGTTCCAAAAATTGGTGGTATGACTGTGGTTCAAAATTACAAGAACTAACTTATCCCAAAAAGGACAGTCAGAGGTTGGTGGGTATGCATGGATCACCGCAAATTGAACAAGGTGGCTCGCAAGGATCACTTCCCGTTGCCTTTCTGGGACCAAATGCTTGACAGACTTGCAGGTATAGCTTTCTATTGCTTCTTGGATGGGTATTCAGGATATAACCAAATCTTGATTGCTCCGGAAGGCCAAGAAAAGACAACATTCACCTGTCCCTATGGGACATTTGCTTTTTCCAGGTGCTTTTTGGATTGTGCAATGCACCCGCTACATTTCAGCGGTGCATGATGGCAATTTTCACTGACATGGTTGAATACTTTCTAGAGGTATTCATGGACGATTTCAGTGTGGTTGGTGACTCCTTTGATGAATGCTTGACCAACCTTGATAAAGTCCTCGCTCGTTGTGAAGAGACCAACCTAGTGCTCAACTGGGGAAAATGCCATTTTATGATTGAAGAAGGGATAGTGTTGGGTCACAAAACCTCAAGGAATGGAATTAAAGTTGACAAGTCCAAGATTGAGGTCATTTCCAAATTGCCACCTCCAACTTCGGTAAAGGGAATCTGTAGCTTTCTTGGGCATGCCGAGTTCTACCCGCGCTTCATTAAGGACTTCTCGAAGTTGGTCAATCCTCTTTGAAAATTGTTAGAGAAAGATGCCAAGTTCCACTTTGATGAGAATTGCATGAGTGCATTTGAGTTGTTGAAGCACAAGCTAACCACCACGCCAATTATCACCGTGCCGGATTGGAGCTCTACTTTTTAGCTAATGTGTGATTCTAGTGATGTGGCGGTAGAGGCGGTTTTGGGCCAAAGGGTGAACAAGATCTTTCACCCCATTTACTATGCAAGCAAGACAATGAATTCCGCCCAAATGAACTACACCGTCACCGAGAAGGAGTTATTGGCTATAGTCTTTGCAATGGAGAAATTATGTCCTTATCTTATGGGTGCCAAGGTCGTAGTCCACACCGACCACGCGGCACTCCGGTATCTCATGACGAAAAAGGATTCCAAGGCTAAACTTATGCGGTGGGTGTTATTGCTTCAAGAGTTTGATTTGGGGATCATTGATAGAAAGGGGAGTGAGAACCAAGTTGCCAACCATCTTTCCCGTTTGGAGGAGCAAGGGCGACCTACTGATGGTCTTGAGATTGATGATATCTTCCAGGATGAACAACTTCTCTTTGTTACTATGCAAGAAATGCCATGGTTCGCGGACATCGCCAACTACATTATCACCGGTGTTGTCCCGATTGAGCTCTCTTCTAACCAAAGGAAGAAGCTTAGACGGGATAGCATGGATTATTATTGGGATGAACCGTACTTATTCAAGATATGCAATGACGGGGTCATCCGGCGGTGTGTGCCCGAAAAAGAGCAAGGGTCAATTATTGAGTCATGCCACTCCTCACCTTATGGTGGCCATCATGATGGGGCAAGGACCGCTTCAAAAGTCTTAAGTTGTGGTTTCTTTTGGCCCACTTTGTACAAGGATGCTAGTGACTTAGTCAATAGATGTGACGAATGTCAGAGAGCAGGGGGGATTTCGAAGAAAGATGAGATGCCTCTCAATACCATTCTCGAAGTGGATATTTTGTATGTATGGGGCATTGATTTTATGGGCCCCTTTGTTAGCTCATGTGGGAACACATACAATCTCGTGGCGGTTGACTATGTTTCAAAATGGGTTGAAGTCGTGGTTCTACCCAACAATGAGGCCCGGAGTGTTGTTGCATTTCTCAAAAAGAGCATTTTTACAACGTTTGGCACTCCTCGTGCAATCATCAGTGATGGGGGGTCGCATTTTTGTAATAGAGCTTTTGACACTTTGCTTGCAAAAGTATGGTGTCAATCACAAAGTTTCCACTCCTTATCATCCTCAAGAGAGTGGCCAAGTTGAAGTCTCAAACAGATAAATCAAGAATATATTGTCAAAGACGGTCAATGCAAATAGGACCGATTGGTCAAAGAAGTTGGATGACGCTTTATGGGCTTATAGGACTGCTTACAAGACCCCGATTGGTATGTCTCTGTACCGGTTGGTGTTTGGAAAAGCTTTCCATCTACCTGTTGAGTTAGAGCACAAGGCCATGTGGGCTTTGAGGAAGCTGAATCTTGAATGAGATGTGGCAGCCAATCTTCGTGTGGAGCACCTTAATGAACTTGATGAATTCAGATTCCATGCCTACTTCAGTTCGTCCTTGTACAAGGACAAAATGAAGTACCTTCATGATAAATATACTCGTGGCAAGGAGTTCAAAGTGGGTGATCTGGTTCTCTTTTTTTCAACTCTCGGTTACGTCTATTTCGGGAAACCTTAAGTCGAAACGGAGTGGACCTTCTGAAGTGGTGTTTGTGACTCCGTTTGGTGCACTTGATTTAAAGAACAAAAGTGGGGAGATTTTCAGAGTTAATGGGCACAGGGTCAAGCACTACTTGGGAAAGATTTATGACAGCCATGTGGTGGCACTGCTCCATCTAAAGTGAATTGAGGGTAACTTGCGTCGTGCCGCGGCGTTAAATAGTCACTTCTTGGGAGGCAACCCATGTTTTTTTATTTTTGTCTTTCTTTGATTTTCTTTTTAGTATAGGATTTGTTTTTGGACTAACTGGTTGTGGGATGTTGTAGGATTGTTTTGATGTAGTGCAGAACTAAGTTGGAAAAAATGAGCTCTCTGAAGTTTGCACTACGGCCGCATTACGTTTTGTGCGGCCGCAAAGACCTTAGTGCGGGGGCAAAATTTCAATGCGGTCCGCAAAGTGATTTCACAGTGAAAAGGGCTCTCTTAAGTTTGTCACCGCGGCCATAATGTGATTTTGTGCGGTCTGCGGTGGCACTGCATTCCTTGCGGTCCGCATTGGACATTTGCCCACTACCTAGTCAATCTGAGTACCGCGGACCACGGTGCCATTTTGTGTGGTCCGCGATGGGGTAGGTGAAGTGGTTCCCAGGTTTTTTTCTATAAATAAGGCTTGAGTCCCTCATTTTACACTTTACGCTCTTTGCACACTCAACAGTAGAAAAAAAATCACTGTTCATCCCCCATTTTTCAATTCAACTACTACATCTCATTCATCTACACTGCATCCTACATCTGGTAATGTTAATTTTGTTTTCTTAGTTGTTTAACCTTGTTATTTTCGTTTTTTTTAAATAGTTGTTTTCTTCTTTTTACTTCCCTTTTCTTTAAATCAATGATAGGGTTTGCTTAGTATTAGTTAAATTAGGACTAATTAGTTTCAATACACTGATTACACACCTAGGGGATCAATAACATGTGAATTTAGGCTAAAATTGAATAGTAATTTGAAACCCTAGGTTGATAGTCTGTGAGGTCCGCGATGGTATTTTGTGCTGACCGCGGTGCTAAAAGTTCATAAAGGCCTCAGTTAGGGACCGCAACCGCGGTGGACTTTGTGCGGTCCGCGGTACCTTAATGCGGACTGCAATACCATTTTGTGCGGTCCGCGGTCACCTTCTTCAGAGAATGGGTAGTTTGAACCCCACCTCAGTGCGGACCGCGGTCCATTTTGTGCGGTCCGCGGTGGCCTTCTTCAGAGAGTGGGTAGTCTGAATCCCACCTCAGTGTGGACCGCAGTGCATTTTGTGCGGTCTGCGGTACCTTCTTTGCGGCCGCACTTCATTTGTGTGGTCCGCAGTCTGCATATTCTGCAAATCCACCTTCAATAACATGCATCCTTATTCTTCATTGATTCATCCAATGTTGTGATACTAAAAACTTAAACTGAATTCCACTTGCATACAATGGTTCAATCAAGAGGCGGTGATAGAAAACAACAGGGAAGAGGAGATTCCTCCCGGGGGAGAGGAAAAGGAATGATCAAATTGACTCCCCAAGTCCGGAAAAGTATCAAAGAGACCAGAAAGACAATTAAAGCTTTGGATAGAGCTGCTTCCCATTTGGGAAGTGTGTATGCACCCTCCCGGGAGGCATCTGACTCAGATTTCGTGCCACAGTATGTCCCTGACTTTTCGGAGAGGTTCAGATTGAAAAATACACCTCCAAGCTCCCCTCCTGCCTAAGCATCAGCATAAAGGTCTTATGAGTCGTCTAAGGGCTCAGCTACGGCCAGTGACAATGAATATTCTACCTCACCGACAGCTTCACTATCCGATGAGCATTCCACAGAAGAAGAAGAAGAAGAAGGAGGGGGTGATCCCCAAGTAGGAGGAGTAGAGAGAACAAGAAAATTGGAAGCATGGAAAGACAGGTTTGTGAGTGAACCAGCCTTTCACAAAATCCGAGAATGGTGGCCCGAGAGGAAGTTGATACCGGAGCGAAAATTCATCACAAAGGACTTGTTGCCTCACAACCCCAATGTACTGAAGCACTTCAAAGAGAGAAAAGGTTGTGACTATTTCTCATGCCAAGTTGTGGAGGCCAATGAGCACTTAGTCAAAGAGTTCTACACAAATGTGGCCCACGTCAAAAAGGACAATAAAGTGACTAAGGTGCAAAATCTGACAGTGATGTTTGATGGAAAGACAATCAATGATTACCTTGACTTACCGGAGGAGGATGAGACATTGTACTTAGAGAAGTTAGAGTTGGGGGAAGATGCCCGTACATGGTTAGCAGATCACTTGGAAACCCCAGGGACCACACCAGAATGGCTGACAGCGGGAGTCAAAATTCTGAGGAGAACCCTGAACTTCGAAGCAAAATGGTGGGAGACATTTGTTTGCAGTAAAGTAGACCCCACAACTCACAAAAACTCGCGTCCTCTCTCCCGAGTTGTATTGGTGGCATCGATCATGGAGGGGTACCCGATCAACATTGGGAATATGATGTCCAGGGTGATTACACGGGTGGTGAACAAAGGTTATAGATCCTACCCCTTTCTAGATTTCCTGACCATGTACTTCGAGGATCAAGGGGTAGAGAAAAAGAAATTTGATGTGAAGATAAAGCCAAAAGCTCCCTTCTCCTGGTATAGCCTACAAGGTGATGACAACCCTAAAGGCAAGAACTTCAAGGGCAAATCCACTGTTTCTACTAGCCAGTATGAAGAGCCAGTGGTAGCAGTGGCTCCTACTCAAACTACCTCAGCCACCCCAGACATTGCTCCAGGACCCTCCACTTCTACAGCCCCAGCTATCCCCACATCGGCAGTATCAACAACTAGATCCAGGCAGCTACCTCTAAGCTATCTGTACTTTCTACATCGGTGGCAGCCCAGTCTGCACCTCCTCAGCCGCAGGTCCCACAGTCAGTAGAGGACACTCTCAAGGAGCTTCTATAAAACCAGAAGAAGCTCCTAGAGAACCAGCAGTTAATCATTGATGCGGTTGATTCTCATGGAAAGGAACTGAAGGAGCTTGCCAAGGAAACAAAGAAATTGAGAAAGACTCGTGCCTCCAAGCACTCAGTAAAGAAGTTGGAGACAGAGGTGGAGAAGTTGAAGGCTGATCATTTGCCTCTGGATATATTGTTACATGACCCGGTCCCAGCAGCCCAGCCGGAGCAGGAGATAGATAGGCCACCAAAGAAGAGGAGGGTGATTCCCCGAGTTGTTGATGTTATCATAAAGTTGGCGGCCCCGCAAAGAGATTCCTCTGCCCTGCCCTGCCCCAGATGCCAGTACAGGAGTAGCCCTAGATTCCGGTACAGTCCTAGGTCCTAAAGGAGACACAAGTTACAGGGAGCCAGTCACAGGCTCCCGAGCAGTCCGAGGACCCATGGACCCAACACCAGGAGCCTATGTAGACGAAGGGCCAATAGGGAGTTTCTTTTTACTCTCTTCTTTTTGTTTTTGTGCTATTTTTGGTTAGTTAGCATTGAGGACAATGCTAGCTTTCATTTGAGGGGGTATCCCTATTTGGATGACTATATATATGACACTTTTTCCTTTTATGATGCTTTCTTTTTTACTTTTGGTATGTATATAATTTTACCATTCTAGTTTACTTTTAGTATTTTGCAACTTTGGTCTGTATATAAAGTTACCTTCTGATGTATATATTCATTTCCCCCTATGTATATTTGACTAAATCCCCTCTTGTATATATTTATCTTACTTTCCGCATTTTTCCTTTCATAACTTCTTATTTTACTTTTGTAGCTTCTTGTTTTGAATTTCTGCGTGCAATAAGCCTTTGGTTTTCTTAATGCCACGGTTCTTTTCAAAGGTGGAAGTTGTGTGAACCGGGTGGCTCTTCCCGATGATGGATGGTATGACAACCTTCTTAAGGGTTTGAGTCCATTTTCTTTTTGCGTTTTGTGTAAATAGTGGCTAGTGAGTAATGGTGCCTCAAGAAAATCTTCACTTGAGCCTAACACATTTGCCTATGATCCTATGGTCAAAAACAAATTGTTGTGTATAGGATGGTGAAAGTTATGACCTTGAGACTCTTGTGTTGGCCGATAATCATCAAGTAGTTTTTCGGGACCATTGTGTTGCTCAAATCTTAGCTAAGGTCATTGTGGCCCCCGGCTCTGTTTCTTTAGCAATCCCATAGCTTGTGTGGTGAGAATTTGAATTGCAAGTCCAAGTATCGTGCCATTAGTCTAGAACTTGCCCTGAATGTTTGTCTAGGCGAAATCCTAAGTGTAGTTTGACTTGAGATGTGATTATAGGCTCTCCTTGATCCGAATGATGTCTTGACAACTTCCATGGACTACCAATGATAATATACCTAGTCAGCCCTTTTGAGCCTTAGACCTTTTTCTTTCAAAAGCCACGATACAAGCCTTTACCCATCCTAACCCTCTCTTGGCACCCTATCTTTCCTTAGCACAAGGCAAAAGCATAAGTTTGGGGGAGAGACGAGGATGTAACAAAGTGGAAAAAGGTACAAAATGAAGAAAAGGAAAGGCAATGAGAAAGAAAAAAAATCAAAAAGTCAAAAAGAATGAACAATTTAGAAGAAATGAAGGAAATAAATAAAAGAAAAGAGATGAAAGGTGTGGAACGTTTAGAAAGGAGAAAAAGGTTTGAAACGAACAAGAAAGAGTGACAGGGTGTCTCTCTAACCCCTCAAAAAGAACTTAATGACTCAAAGAGTCAAGAGAATGTATGCCAAAATGAAGCAAACGAAGTGCTTAAGGGAAGATGGAACCTACTTAGACCAAATATTTCCTACCTTGAACCAAAAGCCTTCACTATCTTTCCACAAAAGCCCTATATGATTTTGAGTTACATTAGTGGTGACTCACATAAAGGGCAAGCTTATGGTACTTAGAGACGGACTTGAGACCTTTCTTTGAGATAGATGAGTGTGTTTCCATTATCCTCGTTCTGAGTGCTACAATCTAAAAGTGAGGATTGCTTAGGGAAAGTTGAGGAGTATGAGTTTGGGTTCCACAATTACCAAAGTAGTAGAAAGAGGTTCTTTGATGGGTTGAGTCAACTCTTGATGCTCTTGTGTCACTCTAAATCCATGATGTTTAGAAGGTCGGATGTTGTTAATGATTCATTTGACTTGAGGGTAATTGTTAGTCCCAATTGATGCTAGAAGAGGTCACCTTAGGGCAGCTGAATTTTCTTGGATTTAATCTTAAGAGGTGGGTCTTATTTTGTTTGCTTGAGGACAAGCAAAATATTAAGTTTGGGGGAGTTGATAACTAGGGATTATACTTCATTTTACACTCCTTCTTACTTGAGTTTTGATTTAAAATGTGTACAAAATAGTCCTAAAGGCTTAGATGTTGTATTTTGTAGGGTTTGGTCAAAAAGGTGAAAATTAGTCAAAACCAGCTCAAAAAGGAGTGAAATATGCACAAGTACCAAGAACAAGTCCAAGCGCAGTGAAATAGATCTATTGCGGCCGCACTCCATTTAGTGCAGTCCGCAGTGAAGAAATTTAGAGAGGTGAAATTTTGGAAGCTAAAGCATTGCGACCACAAAGCATACTATGCGGATCGCAATGGTATTAAAGCGGCCGCAAACCATTATGTGCGGACCGCACTAATGAGATTCAGAGAGCTAGGATTTTTGGAGATCAAGGCGAACGCGGTCCGCAATCCATTTTGTGCGTCCGCAGTAGAAACCACCACAGCCGAGGTGCATTTCATGCGGCCCGCAGTGGCCAAGTTCAGAGAGAAGATTCTTGAAGCTAAAAATCCTCACCGTGGTCGCACTCCATTTCTTGCGGTCTGCGGTAACCCCGCAGGGGTATTTTTGTCCAGAAAATTCGGCCTAGTATAAATACTTTCTTTTCCCATTTTTTAGGTCAGCTTTTGTAATCTAACTTTAGCAGGAGCTCGTGAACGACTTTGTTAAGACATTTTGAGTAATTTTAGAAGTGTTTTATCATTGAATCTTCAAATGTTAGTTTGTAATTAAATTCTATGGGTTATTATTCATCTATTTCTTTGTTTTCTTTTATTATCATGAGCATCTAGACCCATTTGCTAGGGTTGTGGATCAACCCTAGTGTGGGTATTTGATGGGTCTTTTGATTTAAGGTTTAGATGTTTATGGGTAGTTGATATTTGGGCTGATTTGTGTTTTCCATGTTAAATTAGTGGTTGCAAACACTAATTGGTGCCTATTTGACTTGGGTTCTTCTTGAGAAAGAGAGCTTGAGTCTAGGAAAATCAGTCCAACAAGGAATTGGGATGTAACCAAGAGATTGATAGTCCCAATTAACGGGTTAAACCTAGAGATAGTAATACCCTACTTGAGCCTAAATTGCTTGCACAAATTTGACACCCAATTGGTCTCGAGAGAGGCAATTCGGGCAAAGTAAGCTGCCGAGAGGTATAGAGTGGGTAATTTCGTGCATTGGCTATATCACAATCCCCAACATAACGTCTTTGCCTTTGGTTTTAGATCCCGGTAAGTATTCACCTATGAGAAAGTCATAACCCTAGTCTCTTTTATCAATTGAGAAAACATCCAAAAATATAATAGTTAGTTAATTTGCAATCTCAATTAGTTTAAAACCACAGTGGAACTACAAAACCCTTTGATGAGAAGTGCAATTGAGAACACAATGCACCATTAGATCACTTAGGAACTCAATTCCCACATATATAGCTCCCTGTGGAAATCTATCACGACCCTTCGGGTAAAAGTTGTATTGACCCCGTACTTGCCGCTCTTTAGTGGTATAGGCGGGAGCCGATCAAGTACCACCAGGACGATTGAACTGGTCCATATGGATCTTGGTGGACCAATGAGAACATTAAGCAGAGATGGTAAGAGATATGTAATGGTTCTTGTTGATGATTACTCTAGGTTTACTTTGACAATGTTTTTAACATCTAAAGATGAAGCACTTGACATGTTCACTTCGTTTGTAAGAAAAACTCAGAAACAACTAGGTAATCAACTTGAATCAATTAAGTCTGATCATGGAACTGAATTTGAGAATACCAAATTTGCTGAATTTTGTGATGATCATGGCATAGATCATAATTTCTCTGCTCCTAGGACTTCACAACAAAATGGAGTAGTTGAAAAAAAGAATAGGACACTTTAAGATGTGGCTAGGACTATGTTTCTTTCTAGTAAACTTACCCATAGCTTTTGGGCATAAGCAGTAAATTCTGTATGCGACATCATAAATAGGTTCATGACTAGACCTCTTGTAGAGAAGACTCCCTATAAGTTACTTAAAGGGAGAAAACCAAAAATATCCCATCTTAGGGCATTTGGATGCAAGTGCTTTGTGCATAATAATGATAAAGACTCCCTAGGTAAGTTTGATCCCAGAAGTGATGAGGGGGTATTCTTGGGATATTCTTCACATAGAAAATTTTATAAGGTCTATAACAAAAGAAATATGTGTGTACAAGAAAGTGTTCATGTGGTTTTTGATGAAACTAACATTATTTCTGAGAGGCGGGAACATGATGATGAAGCAATGGGCTGGTAAGAAACTCAAATGAAACCACATCCCAAACTGAAGTTGCACTAGAGGAAGGAACAGGTGATGGAACAGGTTCTTCCACCCAGGGAAACATGACAAGGGGAATAGAACAAAGAGGAAATGATTCTCAAACCTCAAGGGAACCTGTTCCACAGCAACAAAACATTGAAGGAACATCAAGGGGAAACTAGTTGGTTGTGAAATCTTACAACTATCAAATTTCTCATCCCATTGAGAACATAATCACTGGTCTAACCTCTGGAATCAAAATTAGATCTTCATTAAAAAAATCTTTGTGCTTTTGATGGTTTCTTATCTCTTATTAAACCTAAAAATATTTTTGAGGCTTTGTAGGATGCAGACTGGGTATATGCAATGCAAGATGAACTCAACCAATTTGAAAGGAGTCAAGTTTGGCATATGGTACTAAAACTCAAGGACAGATCGATAATTGGAACAAAATGGATTTTCAGAAACAAAGTTGATGAAGATGAAATAGTTACAAGGAACAAGGCAAGATTGGTGGTTCGGGGATATAGCCAAGAGGAGGTCATAGACTATGATGAAACCTTTGCTCTAGTTGCAAGGTTGGAAGCAATAAGACTCATCATAGCCTTTGCCGCTTACATGGAATTCACTATTCACTATATGGATGTCAAGAGTGCCTTCCACAATGGCTATCTAAAGGAAGAAGTGTTTGTCAAGCAACCTCCGGGGTTTGAAAGCAAGGAGTGTCCTGATCATGTGTACAATCTTGACTAAGCACTTTACGGGATCAAGCATGATCCAAGAGCATGGTATGAAAGATTATCAAAGTTTTTGCTTGAGCATGACTACAAGAGAGGGAAAATTGACAATAATTTGTTCTTGAAAGAAAAAGTTAAGGATCTCTTGGTAGTTCAGATATATGTTGATGATATAATCTTTGGAGAAACTACTGATAAGTTAAGTAAAGAATTTGCTAAACTAATGGGGAGTAAATTTGAAATGAGCATGATGGGTGAGCTTAATTTCTTTTTAGGCTTACAAATTAAACAAAATTCAAATGGAACTATGATTCATCAATAGAAGTATGTAAAAGAGTTGCTTAAAAGGTTTAAAATGGAAGATTCTATAAAAATTGACACTCATATTGCAACATCTACAAAGTTGGATATAGATGAACCTAGCTCATCTATTGATCTGAAGTTAGGGAATGATTGGCTTATTGTTGTATCTCAATACTAGTATACATGACAGTGTTTTCAATGTAGGCCTTTGTACAAGACTTCAGGCGAATCCAAGGGAGTCTCACTTAACTATTGTAAAGAGGATTTTGAGATATCTAAAAGGCACCACTGATCTTTGTCTATGGTATCCAAAAGATAGTAATTTCAATGTAGTGGGATATGTTGATGCTGATTATGCAGGTTTTCTTCTGGATAGAAAGAGCACCTCAGGTATGGAACACTTTCTTGGCTTATGTCTTGTGTCTTGGGCCACCAAAAAGCAAAATTCAGTGGTCTTATCTACTGCTGAAGCTGAGTATGTTGGTGTTGCTTCATGTTGTGCTCAATTGTTCTGGATCAAACAGCAATTAATGGACTTTGGAATTAATGTTGGTTGTATCCCCATTTTTGTGATAACACTAGTGCAATTAGTATGACCAAGAACTCGGTTCATCACAAGAGAACTAAGCACATATATGTTAAGCATCACTTTATGAGGGATAACTACGAAAAGGGTTTGATCACTTTGGAATTTTGTGCTACTGACAAGAAAATAGATGACATCTTCAAAAAAGCCCTAAGTCAGTAAGTAGAGATCACTTTAAAAGGAATAGATTAGAATTAGGGATGAATAAGATCACCTAAAAGGACCAGTTCAAAATTCACAATTAAAAAAATAAAAACATTTTTTGGTTAGAAAATATGTGAATTTTGTACATAATTGGATTAGATTCTACTCAGTCGCATACTTTTAATAGGATACTCTTGTGTCATGTGCTAAAATGTCTCACTGATGTCTAATGATATTATCCTTATTTTCTTGGAAAAAATCAATCTTACACAAGAGAACTTTCAGTGAAGAACCTGGTTCATCGAGCTTATAAGGTATGTATTCTACACTCCGCATAAAATGAATTAACTGCATATGAAACATGAACTGAAAAGAGTCTCACTTTATCCCAAACTACTTTTGAACCATTTAGTTAAAAACGAACCAGTTTCATCAAAAGTCCCACTACCATGATTGTTGAAATATTGGGGAAGAGTCGAACGTCTTTTCAAACTAAAACTTCCAATGAGATTAGACTTCAAAAAAGTATCGTTATACACTTAACCATTCCCTCTTATGGAGTAAAGAGATTAGTGATAACAGAAAAGGTTCAAATACCCCCCTGAACTTTACGATAAAGTCTACAGATAACCCTCGTAAGAAGTTTGGCCCATTACCCACCTTGTCGTTACACTATTGGCCTAGATACCCCCTTTATTTTAAACGGCTGCCATAGAGGATAAGTTATCCACTAATAATATGTAAATGCGGAAATTAATTTACACCTAAACATTTTATTTCATACCCCACCGGTGTTGTTAACCCTAGTCGTTACCCGTTACCCGACCCGTAAAAATTAACCCTTTTCTTAACCCCTTCATTTCGTAAAGTCCGCTTGGGTAAAAACATTTACAAAATTCCATACCGTTTATCCTCGTCTAGTCCGGCCAAATTCCACTAGGGTTTCTGCATATGCGAAGGAATGCCAATCGAAGGAGGGTTCTGCTAAAATTTACAACATATTTTTTTACTTTTATTGTCAAGGTAAGTTATTTTAACTTCTTTTTTGTTATATTTTACTGTTGGGTTACAGTTTTTGGATTAAAATCATTTTAACATATAATTTAGTGGAGTTAATGTTTGTCTGTTTAAAAGCATTATATATGTTTGTTTATTGCTGGATTTTGTGTATTCTCGTGTTTTTGTTGGGGATTTGGTGGGTCTTTGGTTGTCCCGAAATCATATTTGTCTTTTACAGGTTTTTATTTCATGTTTTATGTTTTTACGTATCTTTTCTGATGTGGTCCCATCTTTATTTTTATTTTTTTTTATTTTTTTCCTAGCTTTCAAAGGATGATTTCAGAGGTTGATATTGTGTTCAACTATGGGGTAAATGGGTATTTTCACCTAACCTAGTATACTGTGTGGAACTTGTTCACTTATGGACATCACTTGATCCCGACTTATTGAGTTATAAGGATATATGTGATGAGTTTACCTCTAGATTAGGGTTTGTCAAAGTTAAACAATTGTTAGTGGTTGGGCCTTCGGGTAAGTACTATTTGGTAGAAGGTGATGAGATTATTAGGGCTCTTCTTTGCTTATTATGTAACAAATTCAAGGTCTTAAATTTTTTTGCTGTTGATGAGAGTGAGTCCACTATTTTTGCTCCGCATATCACAGACCATACAGAAACATATCATGTAGATGTTGAGGTTGGTACAGAATGTGAACATAGTCTTGGTTTTGGTGGTGAATGTGAACCTTCAGATGGTGAGAAGTATAATTCTGATGAAAGGAGGGTATTAGCAATGAAAAGAGGAGGGTTGTAGATGATAGGTTGGAAAACTATAAGGAGTTGAAGATAGGTATGTCATTTAAGTACATGAATAAAGGCAGGCAGGCTGTAAATTTCAATGCTTTAGCTAACAAAAAGGCTTTGGAGTTGATTAAATGTGGGGGAAAAAAAAGAACCAGGTATGGTTGTCAAGAAGGGTGTCCATTTAGGTGTCTAATTTCTGAAGATGGGAGAATTGTGGGTTCAAGATTAAAACTTGGAAGGATATACACACATGTGAGGATGTCTTTACGAATCTTAGAGCTGATTATGCCACATTAGCTCAGTATTTTAAGAGTAAGGTTCAAATTAACCCTAAATACATGATTAAAGATATCATAGGTGAGCTTGAACATGATTTGAAGTTGAATGTGAGTAGATCCAAATTGAAAAGGGCTAAGAATATGGTTCTTCAGAAACTAGAGGAAAGTTTTACATATGACTACAACAAACTTGAGGCATATTTCCAAGAAATTAGATTGTCTAATACGGGGAGTGATGTAGTCATAAATATCTCCAAAGATGCACTAGCAGAAGGTACGAGAAAAATTTTGAGAATGTACTTATGATTTAATGCTTTGAAGCAGGGTTGGAAAATTGGTTTGAGACCGTTAATTGGAGTAGATGGTACATTCTTAAAGGGTAGAACCAAGGGTCAGTTGTTGGTGGCATTAGGACAAGATTCCATGAATCATTTATACCCACTAGCATGGGTTGTAGTGGACAATGAAACAAGAAGGACTTTGAGTTGGTTCATGGAGTTGTTGAAGTTGTCTTTGGAGATTAAAATTGGTGCATGAATCACATTCAAATCAGGTATGCAAAAGGTAAATAGTTTTGATTTTCTTTCATTCTATATTTTAACATATCTGATGGTTTGCACTAATAGTCTAATATTTCTTTCATTCTCTATTTTTTATTCATTTCACATGGCTTGTTGGATGTTGTTAGCATAGTACTTCTTGAGGCTAACCACGGGTACTTTATGAGACATATTGAGGCTAACTGGTGAAAAAAATGGAGAAGTGGTGAAATGAGAAAGTTGTTATGGTGGTGTGCATGGAGTTCATATGACGAGGAGTTTAACGACCAATTGAAAAAATTAGGGGATCTATCAGAAGCTGTTGCAAAGGATATCTTAAAGTATCCCCCCATGGCATGGTGTCGGGCTTATCTCGACACTCAATGTATGAATATGATGGTTGATAACAACTTCACTGAGTCATTTAATGTCTGGATTCTTGAGGCTAGAGGAAAACCAATTATGAAAATGTTGGAGGACATAAAAGTGAAAGTAATGGTATTGTTAAGAGACAGTGAGGCTAAGGTGAGAAGTTGGAATGCAGAATATAGTCCAGCTTGCTTGAAGTTGTATAGCGATCGGAGGGGCATAGCACATGACTGTAAGGTCATATTCAATGGATATTGGGGATATGAAGTGTCTGAAGGAATTGATAGACACGTTGTCAATCTACAACAGAGAAGATGTACATGCAGGTTATGGGATTTATCTGGCATTCCTTGCCCTCATGAAATAGAAGCAATGATGCATAAGAGAGTAGAGCTTGATGGTGAAATCCATTGGTGGTATAGTGAAGAGGCATACTTGCAAACATATAAGGAAAAGCTTCAGCCTGTTAGGGGTCAACAGTTCTGGAAAGTTGAACCTTCACATGCCATGTTACCTCCTGATACTGTGAAGCAAGTTGGCAGACCCAAAGTGAAAAGAAATAGGTAACCATATGAGGCAAGAAAAAGGATAGGGTAGTGGAGTCAATCAAGAAAGGGGACACATATGACATGTAGTAATTGTGGTGAGCCAAACTACAATGCAAGGGGTTGTTACAAGGTCATATTTTTCTTATTGTTTGTTGATTGAATAACAATACTACTTAAATTATCTATTGACTTCAGTTTTTTTACTTGTTAATAGCCTAGATCTGCTGGAAAGAGTTCTCAATCAAGTACAAGAAAGGGTGCAAGCTGCAGCCAAACTCAAGAATCTTATGCAATGGAGAGAGACCAAGAGTCACAAACTGATGTTGGACCATTTGCTGCCACCCAAGAGTTTGAACCATATGGTCTGGAAGTTAACAAGGAAGAAGGTCCTCCACTTAGGCCAATGATTGTTTCAGAAACACAGTCAAGGATTTAGAGGGGCAACCTAAGAGGGCCTACAATTGGGGCAAGAAAAATTAAGTTTTCTGGAGATCACACAGCGGCTTCGACACCTACCAATCTTCCTTATTCTCCAACTAAGCTTACATGGAAGGGAAAAGCTACAATCTCATCAAGTCAAGTCCAACTTGAGGCAAGAAAGAGAAATACCAAGATGATGGCAATAAAGGGCAAGCGAAATTGCACTTGATGATAAAGATCTTCTTTGAACACAATTTCTATGCTTTTTGTTATGATTGGTAATTAAAACGGTTATGTTCAGTTAGTTAACAAACAATAGTTAACCATTTTTTAGGTTGGTTAAGTTTCTGATGGTTAAGTATGGTAAAATCATTATGTTCCTTGTTCAAATGGTATGACGAAACCTTTTTGGCTATGTACAAAGCTGTGGAGGCCTATGTATTCTGTTTCCTGCAAATTTGTCTACTTCTGTTTAAGATCAGTTATGTCGACTTGTGGGTTCTATCTACTTTTGTTGTTATATGCACCTACGAGTTTCTCTAAGTTGCTTCATATGCTCAAGTTCAATGTTTAGAGTGTTATAACAACGGCTTTGGACCGATCTGTCGACTTGTGGATTCTGTATACTTTTGTTGTGCGACTGATCCTACCTTTTTGTTGCTTACACCTGGCTTGAAAGAGGTCAAGTGCTAGATGTCTGGTGCAGATTTTGAGCAACAAGTTTCAAATTTGAGATGTTCCATGTAGTTTTAAGTTTTTATCCTTTTTTGCTCATTTATGGTAGTGTCTTATGAACTTGGGTACTTGTTTAAACCAGTACTTTCTGAACTGTTTTTTCATGTTTAAACCAGTACATTTGATACAACAAATTTATACATATGATGTCAAAAAGCACATAGGGAAAATCTATACAAATCTAGCCATTTAGTACTATTGCAAATATACATGCTGTCCAAAAGCACAATTTCCAATATGCAGTCATTCTCATCTTCAATGCAAATGCAAATAATCTTCTAAAACATTGCAAACGCTTAAAACATAAATTAAACCTTAACCATGTCAACTATACATAAACCTTGTTTGAACATAGGTTACATAATCACTTAATATGTCAATTACACCTAAACTTCGGTTGATCTTAAGGTAGCTATTTCATCATCCTAGCACACATGAACCAAACGAAGCAACACCATAACATGCCAATCATATTCTATTTTTCGGACTACTTTCCTTCACAAACACTAAACCTCCATCCATTTTTTCCTTAGAAACATTATTGTCTCCTTAATATCATCAAGTTCCTTGAAATCGTCAATTTTTGCAACATCCCCTACTAAGACACTTTCAATCTCGACAACCTTCATTAGCAGAAGATTCCTTTCACCTCTAAGAGATTCATTTTCATTCTTTAAGTTACTGATCAGTGTTGTAACTCTAAGAGGAAGTTCATCATCTACCCATTCCCAAAACTTATATTTCTACCCCTTCACAACAATTACAATAAAATTATCGACAATTTTCGATCATAAACCTAAGCAAAAATACACAAACAAGTCTTATAAAATTTACCTTAGGCATTGAACACTTGTTAAATCATCTGTCGGCATTATTTGGAGTCCAAGCAGTGAATTGGCTAGCAGGAACTCCACAACAACATTTCCTCCTTGAACCATATGGTGAACTCGAAGATCCCCGGCTCATATTTTGGGAATTAAATGGTGAAAGATGGTGGGAACACTAACCCTAACTTGGTCGTCCAGAATTGTACCAGAATTAGAAGCAACTCTATGAGTTCCTTGTTGAGATTGAGAAGAAGATATTTCCCTAATTAATAAGTGAAGTGAAATTCGGGAGGGTATTAAGAAAAGGGTTAAGTTTTACGGGTAGGGTTAATAACATCGGTTGGGTATGAAATAAAATATTTAGGTGTAAATTAATTTCCACATGTCATATTATGAGTGGATAACTTATCCACTATGGAAGCCGTTTAAAATAAAGGGGGTATCCAGGCCAATAGTGTAACGACAAGGTGGGTAATGGGCCAAACTTCTAACGAGGGTTATCTGTATACCTTATCGTAAAGTTCGGGGGGGGGGGGGGATTTTGG
>ML247080.1:0-10354 GCA_005239495.1 Nicotiana undulata
AGTCTCGAATTCATTTGAGCATTTTATCAAACACTAAGTGATCCCTTAGATTGACTAAACCCCGTTTTAGTGGAAGATTACTCTAGATGCTTCCCTTTACTAGGTTATGGAAGATTATTCATATGCATGCAAGGTCCCAACTTTTCATCCTCAAGAACCAATATGTGTGTTCTATTCTTAGTTAAATCCCTGGAATTTGAGAAAAATAGGGTGGCTTACCTCTTATGATGAAGAAGATGACTATTACTTGATAAACTTCCATGCCCGGGTAGAGATGGAGGACCAATTTGGGGAAGATGAGGACTTTACCCTCTAGAGCCCACTCTCACTTCTCTCTACTTTGTTCAGAAAACTTGTTAAAATGAAAGGGGGCAGGGGTTAAATGAAACTGGGGTCGGGTATAAAAATTTAGAAAATTAAAAGACCGTGTCGAATATGCGGTCAGGAATGCGATCGCGTTCCTGACATGCGGTCCGCATATTGGACCGCAGAATGGCCCCCAGGTGAGCCAAATTTTGAAAATATTTTGCTCGGGTATGCGACCACTATGCGGTCCGCATACACGTTATGCGATCGCATAGTGCGTCGCATAACACCCAATATTTGGAAAAATTAAGTTCTTTCAAATCCCGGGGTAGTTTTACAAAATCAAGGTCCGTTTTAAGAATTTCCATAGAGATAACAACTCGGGGACTTATTCGGGCATTATTTTAAGCAAGAAATTTGACGGGTCTTTACATTCTCCCCCCCTTAAAAATCATTCGTCCTCGAATGAGGATTTTGTAAATCATTTGGTTTTTGAAAACATGATATGCAAACTTCCCAATTTACACTAACTCTAATATTTTTGAAAAATTTCGCCAATGTCTCCTTTGTATTCAGACCTATCCACCTGACAGAGAGCCCCCGAAACACATTTCCAAGCATCATTACACAAATTTTGTTATCCCTACAACTGGTATACAATTCATTACCTCGACACTCGCACATTTCCAATTACCTTGACAAATACATATGGCTCATCCTCTTTTCATCACAATTTAGCATTAAACTCAATTAGTGGCACATAATTTGCACATAACCTTGGGCCATTTCAGTGCGCCCCATACAGTTCATCATATCAATAGATTATAGAAAATTCTCCTAACCATTACCAATCTACACTACTATTAGCCACTTACTTAGCACATTTGTTTCACGAAACTTTTATTTGCTTTAAAGGTGGCACACCACCTATTTAACAACATTGTATACAGTTTTAGCACGCATTGGAAAGTTACAACAATAAGGCAATTAGGAGAGGAAAGTAAAATGAGGTGCCTTGGCACGAATCTGAGTACAACATCAACTTGCCTTGGAACCATAATTCGCACGATCACTACTACACTTGCTCAAACAGATGGGGGTATTTTTATTTCATTTCTTTCTCTGTTTCCCACATAGCTTCCTCGACTTGTTGACTCTTCCACAACACTTTAACAGAAGCAATCTCCTTGTTTCTCAATCCACGGACTTGCCTATCGAGAATAGCCACCGGAGCCTCTTTGTATGATAGCCTTTCATTAACCTCAATAGTCCCAACTGGCACGATGGCGGATGGATCTCCAACAACTTTCTTCAACATAGACACATGGAACACTGGGTGCACTAATGACATTTCATGGGGAAATTCTAACCTATATGCCACCCGTCCTATCATTTGAGCAATCAGATATGGCCCGACGTACCTTGGGCTCAACTTCCCTTTCTTCCCAAACCGCATTACTCCCTTCATGGGACACCTTTAAGAACACCCAATCATCTACCTGGAATTCCAATTCTCTTCGATGAACGTCTGCATAGGATTTCTGACGACTCTGAGCAGTTTTCATCCTCTCTTGAATGACCCTAACTTTTTCCATAGCTTGGTGCACAAGATCTGGTCCTAACAATTCTGCTTCACCAACCTCGAACCATCCGATCGGAGATCTACACCTCCTTCCATACAATGCCTCGAACCGGGCCATTCGAATACTAGCATGGAAGCTGCTATTATAAGCAAACTCGACAAGCGGCAAATGGTCATCCCAATTACCCTTGAAGTCTAAAACACAAGCCCGTAGCATATCTTCGAGCGTCTGAATAGTCTGCTCTGCCTGACCGTGAGTCTGTGGATGGAATGCCGTGCTGAGATTTACCTGTGTACCCAAACCTTGCTGAAATCTCTGCCAAAAATTAGTTGTAAACTAGGCCCCTCGATCTGAGATAATAGAAACTGGAGCGCCATGAAGTCTAACTATCTCCTTGATGTACTATTGGGCATACCGCTCCACTGTGTCGGTAGATTTGACTGGCAAAAGTGAGCTGATTTCGTGAGTCGATCTACTATCACCCAAATCGAGTCAAACTTGCGCTGAGTGCGAGGTAACCCCACCACGAAATCCATATTGATCATCTCCCATTTCCACGTCGGTATTTCCATAATTTGAGTTAACCCACCGGGCCTCTGATGCTCGGCCTTCACCTGTTGACAATTCGAACATTTGGATACATGGTCCACCATGTCCCTCTTCATACCTCTCCACCAATAAACTTCCCGGAGATCATGATTCATTTTCGTAGAACCTGGGTGCACAGAATACCGGGAGCTATGAGCCTCCGCCATTACCCTCCCCCGAAGATTATCTACATCTGGAACACATAGCCTACCTTGACATCGCAACACTCTGTCATTGCTGCCGAGTGAAAATACCAAAATATTGCCATTCAGAACTGCCTCCTTCAACTGTGCCAATGCTGAATCAATAAACTGCTTCTCCTTGACTTCCGCTACAAGTGACGATTCTGCCGCATTATGCACCATAACTTTCCCCTCGCCTGAGTCGAAAGACAAACCCCCAAACTGGCCAATTGGTAAACCTCCCGAGCCAAGGGCCTCTGATCCGCTTCCAAATGAGCCAAACTACCCATACACTTCCGACTGAGAGCGTCGGCCACCACATTTGCCTTTCCTGGATGGCACAAGATGTTCATATTATAATCCTTAAGCAATTCTAACCACCTCCGCTGCCTTAGATTCAGTTCCTTCTTCTTGAATAAATACTGAAGACTCTTGTGGTCTGAGAACACATCCATGTGGACTCCATAAAGATAATGCCACCAAATGTTTAATGCAAACACCACAGCCGCGAGCTCCAAATCATGCGTCTGATAATTCTTCTCGTGATTCTTGAGTTGCCTTGAAGCATACGCTATGACCTTCTCATGTTGCATCAACACACACCCCAAACCAACCCTTGAAGCATCGCAATAAACCACAAATCCCTCTATACCTTCTGGCAAGGTCAATACCGGTGCCGAAGTCAATCTCGATTTCAATTCCTGAAAACTTTTCTCACAAGCGTCGGACCACTGGAACTTCTCTGCTTTCTGCGTCAATTTAGTCAATAGGGAGGTGAGGGTAGAGAATCCCTCCACAAACCTCCGATAATACCCAGTTAGTCCCAGAAACAGTGAACCTCCGTCGGGGTCGTTCGTCTAGGCCAATCTTTCACTGCTGCGATCTTCTGGGTATCAACCTGAATCCCTTCTCTGGAAACAACATGACCCAAAAACGTGACTGATTCCAGCCAAAACTCACATTTCGAAAATTTAGCATACAGGTGGTGATGACGAAGAGTCTGTAGGACTGCTCTAAGGTGATTTTCATGATCTTCCCGACTCCGCGAGTAGACAAGGATGTCATCAATAAAAACAATCCCGAAGGAGTCTAGAAATGGCTTGAAAATTTGATTCATAAGATCCATAAAAGCTGCTGGAGCATTGGTCAGCCCAAATGACATTACCAAAAATTCAAAATGACCATAACGAGTCCTGAAGGCGGTCTTAGGAATATCCTGCTCCCTGATCTTCAACTGATGATACCCAGATCGTAAATCAATTTTGGAGAAGAACCTCGCACCTTACAATTGATCAAACAAATCATCTATTCGAGGCAATGGATACTTGTTTTTGATAGTGACCTTGTTGAGCTGCCGATAATCAATACACATACGGAGTGACCCATCCTTCTTTCTAAAAAAAAGAACCGGAGCACCCCACAGAGACACACTCGGCCGAATGAACCCCTTATCTAATAAATCCTTCAACTGCTCATTTAACTCCCTTAACTCTGCTGGCGCCATTCTGGATGGTGGAACATATATTGGCTGCGTATCTGGTAGTACATCAATCCCGAAAGCAATCTCTCTATCTGGCGGAATCCCTAGAAGCTCGTGCGGAAATACTTCAAGAAACTCATTCACGACTGGCACAGACTCGGGGGCCGACACTTCTGAAGCGATGTCCGTGACCCGGACCAAATAATAGATACATCCCTTCTTAATCATCTTCGAGGCCTTAAGGAAGGAGATAAACCTACCTTTCGGCACCACACCATTCCCCTTCCACTCAATAACCGGCTCATTAGGAAACTCGAGTCTCATGACTCTCGTTCGGCACTCGAGCTTGGCAAAGAACGAATAAAGCCAGTCCATTCCCATAAAAATATCAAAATCTATCATCTCCATCTCAATAAGATCGACCGTGGTAACGCAACCACATACCGCGACAACACAATTCTTATAGACTCGCGCTACTGTGATAGAATCACCAACCGGAGTTGATACGGAGAACGGCTCATGAAGTTGTTCGGGTTCTATCCCAAAACTTGAAGTAATAAACGGGGTAACATAGGACAAGGAGGACCCCGGATCAATAAGAGCACAACAATCAAGTGCTTGAACATTCAGAATACCTGTGACAACATCTGGAGAAGCCTCCGCGTTCTGGCGACCACTCAAAGCATAGAATCGGCTGGGTCCGCCTCTACCACGAGCCCCACCCCTAATTACACCACGCCCTACTGGAGCTGGAGGACGCACTGAAGATGTGGCGGCTGAAGAACCGGATGAATGGGAAAACCCCCTACCCATGCCCTGGCTGGGCGCACGACAATCCCGCTGAAGATGACTCCTCACCCAACACTTGAAGCATATCGGGCGATCCAAATAACAGGCTTCAGTATGGAACCCCCCGCACTGAGGGCACAGAGCCCTCCCCTGCTGCTGGAACCTTCCTCTGGGACGACCTGACTGCTGGGGTCTCCTGCTGTCGGATCCTGACCTCTTATGACTATTCGGCTGATAACGGTGCACGGATGGTAGTGCACTGGCTGAAGACTGAGCATAAAACTGGGATGGCCCTGATGGCCCCCTCCCCTGAACTGGCCTCCCCCTTGAAACTGCGCTACCTGAATGACCCACCCACCGGGCTCTACTGCTACTCTCTCTGTCTGCCCGTATCTTCAACTTTCTAGCCTCCGTAGCCTGGGCGAATCCCACAATCTTCCCATAATTCATGTCCGAGTGCAAAGCCGTTGTAGCAGCCTCATTCACAACCAAAGGACTGAGACCCTGAACAAATCGTCGAACTCGAGCATCCATGGTCGACACTAACTGGGGAGCATACTTGGACAACCTCACGAACTCCATGTGGTACTCCCAAACACTCATACTGCCCTGCTTGAGGACCTCAAACTCAGTAGCACGGGCTGCCACAGTCTCGGCAGGCAAAAGGTGATCCATGAAAGCATCCATGAACTCGCTCCATCTAGACGGAGGACTTCCCTCTCCACGGGAACCCTCCCACATCTCGAACCAGGAATATGCTGCTCCCCTCAGCATGTACGAAGCTAACTTAACCCCCTCTGTCCCTGTAGCCTTCATCACCCGAAGGGTATTGCACATCTCATCAAGAAAATCCTGTGGATCGGCCTCTAGATCCGTACCTGAGAACTCTGGAGGGGCCAACTGCAGAAACTGGTTGACTCTGAAGCCGGCGGAATCTCCCTGTCCGCTGGAGGACGCAGGGGTAGCATGAGATCTTTGGGCCTGAGCGGCCACCAATTGAGTTAACATATGAATAGCTCCTCTGAGGTCCCCCTCGAACGTACCGGGACCGAAAGCTGGAATCGTAGAGGGATCAGGAATTTCAGCGGGAGGGATTGTAGCACCATCCGCCTCTGCAGGAATAGGAATGCTTTGATCCGGAATAGAAGGTTCCGGCAAATTCAAGGTCGGGGAGTCACTCTCACCCACAGTACCAGGTACATGATTCACAGCCGCACTAGGGGTGGCATTTGCCTCAAGGCCAAGTCGAGCTCTCTTCTTTGGTGCCATTACTGAAAATTTTCGGAACAAAGCACGAATTAGACAAGGACATTTTCATTCTCCACCTCACCGCAAGATATAGAATAACAATGAAAAGAGTAATTCCTAAATGTCCGTGTAGCCCCCTAATTATAAGTGTGGTCGACAACACACCGATAAGAAGGGCTCTACTAGACACGGATCCGAGACATCCTAGGACTCTTTTAAAACCTTAGGCTTTGATACCAAGATTGTCACGCCCCAAAACCAAGGGACACGACTGGCACTCGACCGGGTAGCCCCAGTCAAGCGGACCTGGATTCCTTTTTCCCTTCCACGTATTACCTCGAAATACCCGATGTACATTATTCAATTATAATTAAGATACATGCTTACAGTCTGAAATTAAACCATAGAATTCTGTCATTTCCAACATGTGATACAATACTTAAAAAATATACCGAACACACAGTTTTACTTTACGTGGTCTACAAGTCATACTGCCCAAAATACATAAGTAGATAACCCACATTTCCTGTCTACGGAGTCTCTAAGAGTACGAAGGAGTTATACATATAATACTTGCCGGTAACAAGGCTCCGGCTATACCTTACACGAATACCAAAATAAAATCCGGGAGAAAAGGTGGCATGAACCACACTGGGCCCCAGGAGGAGGGGGGCTCACCAAAATAGCTGATAGGACGAAGAGGAGGCACTACTGTCGGTGTGTTGGACTACCTGCTATAGAACCACCTACAATCACCACAAGAATGTAGCGCCCCCGGCAAAAGGGACGTCAGTACATTTGAATTGTACTGGTATGTATGAACAAACTTTACTCTAAGTAAACTCAATAATGCACAGGCAAGAGACAGACAGAGAGTCACACAATTACTGCACAAGACATAGAAAGACACACAATGGAAATTCCACAATTATCACTTTATCATAATCACAATTTCAATTCTACCCTTATCCCTTCTCACATTTCACCCTTATTTCTCCTGTTGCGGCGTGCAACCCGATCCCACCTGACAATCACAGTCACACCCTTATCACTTCTCACATATCGACCTTATCTCCCCTGTTGCGGCGCGCAACCCGATCCCACCTGACAATCACATCTTATATCAACGATGATAAATCACAGTTCAATCACAGAAAATTTCAGCAATAAGAACACAACTTCTTTACATAGCCTTTAGCATATACATTCATACTCTTGGATTCATTATCCTTCTAGCACCGTTTTTCATAGCATGGCAGTGTGGTGGTCAACTGAAGACAGACAAGTAATACACTTCTCACTTCAACATAATTCGGACAACCAGTTGCACATATTCATAACAATACACGTACCGTATGCTCGAGCACCACAAGTGATTTTACAAAGATTAAAGTTAGCCATACATACCTGGAGTCGAGTTTCCCTTTTTAATTTCTATTGCAATTCACCGAACCGCCTAGCACCGTCAATCTAGTTCACAATGCAACATATTTACCTTAGAATTAGGAGTCTCGAATTCATTTGAGCATTTTATCAAACACTAAGTGATCCCTTAGATTGACTAAACCCCTTTTTAGTGGAAGATTACTCTACATGCTTCCCTTTACTAGGTTATGGAAGATTATTCACATGCATGCAAGGTCCCAACTCTTCATCCTCAAGAACTAACCTATGTGTGTGTATTATTCTTAGTTAAATCACTGGAATATGAGACAAATAGCGCGAAGGCTTACCTCTTATGATGAAGAAGATGACTATTACTTGATAAACTTCCAAGCCCGGGTAGAGATGGAGGTCCAATTTGGGGAAGATGAGGACTTTACCCTCTAGAAACCACTCTCACTTCTCTCTACTTTGTTTAGAAAACTTGTTAAAATGAAAGGGGGCAGGGGTTAAATGAAACTGGGGTCGGGTATAAAAATTTAGAAAATTAAAAGACCGTGTCGAATATGCGGTCAGGAAGGCGATCGCATTCCTAACATGCGGTCTGCATATTGTACCGCAGAATGGCCCTTAGGTGAGCCAAATTTTGAAAACATTCTGCCGGATATGAGACCACTTTGCGGTCCGCATACACGTTATGCGATCACATTATGCCTCGCATAACACCCCTTCAGTTGGGAAATGATCTGCCCGTGTATGCGACCACTATGCGGTCCGCATACACGTTATGCGATCGCATAGTGCGTCGCAGAACACCAAATTTCTGGAAAAATTATGTAACGACCCAGCCGGTCGTTTTGTGTGTTGGGACTCCGTTCCCGTGAATGACTCTTCCCATAGCGACTACTCGTGCCTTATGACTTGTGTGGGCAGGTAATTCGAGATTCGGAAGTGATTTGGCCAGTTCAGGAACACTTGGTTCCTGAAGGCTAGCCTATTTGGCTAATTTTGGTTCCGAGCAGCGTTTTGAGCAAACCTCCTCGGAATCGAGTTCTGACAGATCCAGCAGCTCCGGATGATGATTTCGGACTTGGGAGTGTGTTCGCCTCGGGTTCCTGATGACCCGGGAGTATTTCGGCACCTTAATTGAAATTCAGGATTTCATGTGATTTGGAATTCAGCATGGAATTGGACCTTGTGATATCATGGTCCGAATGGAATTCCGGAACTGGAAATAGTTCCGTATAGTCATTTATGAATTGTCCTCAAAATTTGGGGTCATTCCGAGCAGTATAGACTCGTTCGGCGTATTGATGAGCCATTTGATTTTTTTTCTTGAAATCCTAAGTTTGATCTAAGGGGTTTTGGAGAGTGATTATTGGTTTGAATGATGCTTTTAGTGTTCTGGGAGCTCGAGCAAGTCCTTCATGTGATTTGGGACTTGTTGGTATAATTTGTCGAGGGCTCAGGTGGGCCTAGGGGTCTCCCGGACCCCGATCGGGGTCAAAAACCAGCAAAACTCATAGCTGGTGGGAATTTACTGGTGTGACCCCACATGCGGTCCATGAGCCGTAGGAGCGAGGTTCGCACCAGCGGAAATTCCTTCGCAGGTGCGGCTCCAGCCGCAGGGGCGATCTTTTCTCCGCAATCGCGGCTCCGCAGGCGCGAACAAAGGCCGCAGGCACGACTTTCCCCAGAGGCCCAGGCCATCGCAGGTGCGGACAATTTTCCGCAGGTGTGAGTCCGCACCTGCGATCAGAAGTCCGCAGGTGCGATAAATCCCCCAGTGCCCAGGCCTTCTATTTTCCGTAGGCGCGACCCTTTATTCCGCAGGTGCGATTCCGCACCTGCGATCCAAAAGTCGCAGGTGCGGAAACTGCTGGGCAGTCCCATTAAAAAGCCCAAGTCGTGATTTCTTTCCCAAAAATCATTTTTCCTCCATTGTTGACGACCCCAAGAGCTCCAGAACGGGTATTTCGGCCTAGAAACTCAGGTAAGTGATTTTGTAACCCTTTGCATGTCAATTTCTTCCGTTCTTTGAGAATTTCCTCTTTCTAATTCATAGTAATTCATAAGAAATTGTTGGGGAGAATTGAGGGTTTTGATGAAAATGTGAATTCTGATTTTTGGGCCATTGAGGGATGATTAATTGAGTTAATCTTGATCCTTAGGCGACNTGAATTTCCAAAGTATGTCAAGAATACGTTTTTGAGGAAATATTTGATAAATCCTCCTCGAATCTTCATGAATTGATATAATTATGTGTTTTTGGCAAGTTGCGAGCCATCCAGGGTGATTCGGAGGATTCGTGCGTCTTGTTGATTTGTCCGTTGCCCGAAGGAGCACTTGTCCAGGTGAGTCTCCTTTCCAAAGTTTGTAAGGGGGAAATTTCCCCTAGGCTCTTTGTTGCTAATTGTGCTTGTTGAGGGTGGGCTACGTACGCACCACGTGACGAGAGTCCGTATGTGGCATCTATAATGTATGTTGGGTAGCCGTAGGACCCACGAGCATGTTCTAACTGTTGTTTGATATTATCTGATGTTTTGTACGATTTATTACTGATATATGATCCAATTGAGCTATGATAGTTGCGAATTAAATGTACATAATATTCATATAAGAATTATGAACTCCATCAATTGAGTAATTGTGTTACTGCTGATATAATAGATAAAGAGCAAAGAGTAAATGAGATAATGAGCCGTTGAGCTAAATGAAGGTGGTTAAAATTACTTCTAATACTTGAATAATGAAATAAGTCTTGATAATGAGTTGTTGAGCTAAATGAAGGTGGT